>WNWK01011897.1:0-62225 GCA_009830355.1 Cherax destructor | reverse complement strand
TTCTATTGATGCTCTCTTCATTCCCCCAGTCCACAGATGAAAATGTTCTCTAAGTCCATTGTAATCTGCTAAGCGAATATCTGGGACCGTTACTGAGTTATTCGTACTATGAAACTTCCATTCAATGCCAAAGGTAATTGATTTGTGGTCGCTTGCGCCGAGTTCCTCTGTAATTTCTAAATTATTAACAAGGGTTTCCTTGTTTGCCAGAACTAAGTCAAGCAGGTTATTTCCCCTTGTAGGTTCTGTCACAAACTGCTTCAAAAAACAATCATTCACTCCATCACTGCCTTGCCAGAGGGGTGCTTTACACTACAGTTATAAAACTGCAACATTAACACCCCTCCTTCAGAGTGCAGACACTGTTAAATGTTGATGAAGACAGGGAAGCTGTGATTTCGTGTATAGGGCAAGGAGGAATAACATGTAGGAGTGTGGAAGAGCCAGTTGTGAGTGTGGGGAAAGTTCGTGAGGCAGTGGGTAGAATGAAAGGGGGTAAGGCAGCTGGGATTGATGGGATAAAGATAGAAATGTTAAACGCAGGTGGGGATATAGTTATGGAGTGGTTAGTGCTACTATTTAATAAATGTATGGAAGAGGGTAAGGTACCTAGGGATTGGCAGAGAGCGTGTATTGTTCCTTTGTATAAAGGCAAAGGGGACAAAAGAGAGTGCAAAAATTATAGGGAATAAGTCTGTTGAGTGTACCTGGTAAAGTGTATGGTAGAGTTATTATTGAAAGAATTAAAGTAAGACAGAAAGCAGGATAGCAGATGAACAAGGGGCTTTAGGAAAGGTAGGGGTGTGTAGACCAAGTGTTTACAGTGAAACATATAGGTGAACAGTATTTGGATAAGGGTAAAGAGGTTTTTCTGGCATTTATGGATTTGGAAAAGGCGTATGATAGGGTGGATAGGGGGGCAATGTGGCAGATGTTGCAGGTGTATGGAATAGGAGGTAGGTTACTGAAAGCAGTGAAGAGTTTTTATGAGGATAGTGAGGCTCAAGTTAGAGTGTGTAGGAGGGAAGGGGACTATTTCCCAGTAAAGTGGGCCTTAGACAAGGATGTGTGATGTCACCGTGGTTGTTCAATATATTTATAGATGGGGTTGTAAGAGAAGTGAATGCGAGGGTCTTGGCAAGAGGTGTGGGGTTAAAAGATAAAGAATTTAATACAAAGTGGGAGTTGTCACAGTTGCTTTTTGCTGATGACACTGTGCTTTTGGGAGATTCTGAAGAGAAGTTGCAGAGGTTGGTGGATGAATTTGGTAGGGTGTGTAAAAGAAGAAAATTGAAAGTGAATATAGGAAAGAGTAAGGTGATGAGGATAACAAAAAGATTAGGTGACGAAAGATTGGATATCAGATTGGAGGGAGAGAGTATGGAGGAGGTGAATGTATTCAGATATTTGGGAGTGGACATGTCAGCAGATGGGTCTATGAAGGATGAGGTGAATCATAGAATTGATGAGGGAAAAAGGGTGAGTGGAGACAAAGAACTTTGTCCATGGACGTAAAGAAGGGAATGTATGAGAGTATAGTTATACCAACACTCTTATATGGGTGTGAAGCATGGGTGATGAATGTTGCAACGAGGAGAAGGCTGGAGGCAGTGGAGACGTCATGTCTGAGGTCAATGTGTGGTGTGAATATAATGCAGAGAATTCGGAGTTTGGAAATTAGGAGGAGGTGCGGGATTACCAAAACTATTATCCAGAGAGCTGAGGAGGGGTTGTTGAGGTGGTTCGGACATGTAGAGAGAATGGAACGAGACAGAATAACTTTGAGAGTGTATAAATCTGTAGTGGAGGGAAGGCGGGGTAGAGGTCGGCCTAGGAAAGGTTGGAGGGAGGGGGTAAAGGAAGTTTTGTGTGCGAGGGGCTTGGACTTCCAGCAAGCATGTGTGAGCGTATTTGATAGGAGTGAATGGAGACAAATGGTTTTTAATACTTGAATTTATCCAACCTAAATTTGAAACTAACCAAGGTCATAGCTTCAATAACCCTACTAGGCAGACTGTTCCACTCATCAACTACCCTATTTCCAAACAAATACTTTCATATATCCTTTCTAAATCTAAACTTATCTAACTTGAATCCATTATTGCGGGTTCTCTCTTGGAGAGATATCCTCAAGACCTTATTTATATCCCCTTTGTTAATACCCATTTTCCACATGTATACCTCGATCATGTCTCCCCTCATTCTACGTCTTACAAGTGAATGTAATTTAAGGTTCTTCAATCTTTCTTCATAAGGAAGATTTCTAATGCTATGTATTAATTTAGTCATTCTACGCTGAATGTTTTCTAACGAATTTATGTCCATTCTGTAATATGGAGACCAGAACTGAGCTGCGTAATCTAGGTGAGGCCTTACTAATGATGTATAATCTGTAATATAACCTCTGGACTTCTGTTGCTTACACTTCTGATATAAATCCCAGTAATCTATTTGCCTTATTACGTACGCTTAGGCATTGCTGTCTTGGTTTAAGGTTGCTGCTTACCATCACCCCCAAGTCCTTCTCGCAATCTGTATGGCTAAGTTCTACGTTATTTAACTTATAAGTGCTTGGGTTATGGACACTCCCGTCATCCAGACGGCTAACAATATCCTTCATCCCAGCCCCAGGATAACATACCCTCTGCCTCCTATTCCTATCCTTAAGACAAAATTCCCTATCCATAAACCTAAACTGACTATCCCCAACTAAAACAATGTTCTTACCTCGACTGGCGGTGTGCATGACGTTCTCGACGGCCTTTGTAGAGATGGTCTTCGTTGGGATGTCTTCACATTCGTCTGATAACAAGGAAAAAGAGTTGCTGGACCTTCTTCAACTTCAGCTTCGTCCCTTCAGATCCGACTAGCATCCATTCATTGGTCTGATCATCGGCGACATTGTTCCGGGGATAATCCTTGCATATACCTTTCAAACGTTGAATTTCTCTTCTAGCTTCCGTTAATTCCGCCTAAAGTTGGAGATATAGCTGCTCGTAGTCGAGGGAAACCATCATCCAATCTCAGGTAGCTAAGAACGGAAGCACAGTAGAAAAGTCTTCACAGAGCAAAGATGGTTCAGTGCTCAAGAGGACACCACGTGCTCAAAAAAACACCAAGTGCCCAAAGAGGACATCACGTACTCAAGAAGGAGACACCATTTGCTCAAAAGAATTTCATCAGTTGCTGGAGACGCAGCCAGCCAGTAACACTGATTTCTTCTCGTGCATGAAATTGCAAGACATGTTGAGTTGTGTTGAGCAAGGTGAGATTGCTCCATGTTTCCTTGAAAAGCTCTTCAGAGTTTAACTGGACGGAATAGTTACTTGAACATGGTAAGTGAATCGTCACACTGACTTTCCCGTGGCCGCCGGGCGCTTAGAATTGATAGAGGACAGAGAAGGTGAAGAAAGGTAAGAGAGATGGAGGGTAGGAAAGGTGGAGGAAGGTAGGAAAGATGGAGGGGTAGGAAAGCTGGAGGAAGGTAGGACAGGTGGAGGAGGATAGGAAAGGTAGAGGAAGGTAGAAGACATGGAGGGTAGGTAAGGTGGAAGAAGGTAGGAGAGATGGAGGGTAGGAAAGGTGGAGGAAGGTAGAAGAGATGGAGGATGATAGGGAAGATAAAGGGGGGTGGAAGAGGTGGAGAAGAATAAACGAGGTGAAGGAGGGAAGGAAAAGAAAAGGGTAAAAAAGGTGGCAGAGGATATATGAAGTAGCTGATAGCAGCAGGAAGAGGAGGGCAGTACAGGTGGAAGTGAGGTAGGAAAGATAAAGATAGGAAACATGGAGGAAGGTAGGAAAGACGGAGGATTTAGAAGTTTAGATTTAGAAAGGATATAGGAAAGTATTGGTTTGGAAATAGGGTAGTTGATGAGTGGAACAGTCTGCTTAGTAGGGTTATTGAAGCTAGGGTTATTGAGCAAATATTCTGTTAGTGGGATGGATTGTGAAGGACCTGCCTAGTATGGGCCAACAGGCCTGCTGCAGTGTTCCTCCTTTCTTATGTTCTTATGTTTTAAAGATGGAGGAAGATATGAAAGGTAGAGGAAGGTAGGAAAGACGACGTAAAAGAGGTTTCGAAGCGAAGAACAATGGAGAGAGAAAAATACGTGTGAAAATATTGTTTTTTTCTGAAAGGAAGGTTTTATGTGTGTGTATGTACTCACCCATTTGTACTCACCAATTTGTTGTTGCAGGGGTCGAGTCATAGCTCCTGGCATCGCCTCTTCACTGATCGCCACTAGGTCCTCTCTCTCCCTGCTCCATGAGCTTTATCAAACCTCATATTAAACCTATGTATGGTTCCTGCCTGCACTACGTTACTTTTTTAGGCTATTTCACTTCCTGACAACTCAGTGACTGAAGAAATACTTCTTAACATCTCTTTGACTCATCGGAGTCTTCAACTTCCAATTGTGACCCTTTGTTTCTGTGTCCCATCCCTGGAACATCTTGTTTCTGTTCACCTTGTCAATTCCTCGCAGTATTTTAGATGTCGTTATCATATCTCCTGTTCTCCAGTGTCGTCAGGCCGATTTCCCTTAACCTTTCTTCGTAGGACATTCCCCTTAGCTCTGGAACTAGTCTTGTTGCAAACCTTCTCTAATTTCTTGACGTGCTTGACAAGGTGTGGATTCCAAACTAGTGCTGCATACTCCAATATGGGCCTGACGTACATGATGTACAGTGTCTTGAACGATTCCTTACTGATGTATCGGAACGCTATTCTTAGGTTTGCCAGGCGCCCATATGCTGCAGCAATTATTTGGTTGATTGATGTGCGCCTCAGAACATGTGGTCGGTATTATACTCACCCCAAGATCTTTTTCCTTAAGTGAGGTTTGCTGTCTTTGGACACCTAGACTATACTCTGTCTGCGGTCTTCTTTGCCATTTCTCGATCTTCATGACTTTGCATTTGGCGGGGATAAATTCAAGGAGCCAGTTGCTGGACCAGGCTTGTAGCCTGCCCAGGTCTCTTTGTAGTCCTGCCTGATCCTCAGACGATTTAATTCTCCTCATTAACTTCACATCATCTGCAAACAGGGACACATCTAAGTCTATCCCTTCCGTCATGTCATTCACATATACCAAAAACAGCACAGGTAATAGGACTGACCCCTGTTCAACCTCGCTCGTCGCAGGTGCCCACTCTGACACCTCGTCACGTACCATAACTCGTTGTTGCCTCCCTGTCAGATATTCTCTGATCCATTGCAGTGCCTTTTCTGTTACGTGTGCCTGATCCTCTAGCTTTTGCATTAACCTCTTGTGAGGAACTGCGTCGAAGGCCTTCTTGCAGTCAAAGAAAATGCAATCTACCCATCCCTCTCTCTCTTGCGTCTTACTTCCGTTACCTTGTCATAAAACTCCAGTAGGTATGTGACACAGGATTTTCCTTCCCTCAAACCATGCTGGTTGTCGTTTATAAACTTGTTTCTTTCTAAGTGCTCCACCACTCTCCTCCTGATGATCTTCTCCATGACACAGGTCTGTAGTTTAATGCTTCGTGTCTGTCTCCTTCCTTAAAAATTGAGACTACATTTGCCATCGTCCATACCTCAGGTAGTTGCCCAGTTTCAATGGATGTGTTGAAGATTTTGGTTAGTGGCACACACAGCATCTCTGCTCCCATTCTAAGGACCCATGGTGAGATGTCCGGTCTCACCGCCTTTGAGGAATCAAGTTCATATAGCAGCTTCTTCACCTCCTCCTCGGTTGTGTGTGTTTCATCCAGCACTTGTTGTATCCCTTGTTAGTGGACCTCCCAATTCTAACTTCCTGCAGTCTTTCCTTCTCTACTGTAAATACTTCTTTAAATCTCATGTTGAGCTCCTCACATACCTGATTACCTGGTCCCTGACTGCTGTTTTCCTCCTGATGTGGCTATAAAACAGCTTCGGGTCAGACTTGACTTTCGATGCTAAGTCATTTTCGTATAGTCGCTGAGCCTCCCTTCGTATCTGTGCATATTCGTTTCTGGCTTTTCAGCTATTCTCTTTATTTCCCTGGGTCCTTTGACGTCTGTACTTTTTTCCATTCTCTAGTACACTTAGTTTTTGCCTCCCTATACTTTTGGGTGAACCAAGGACTCGTTCTGGTCTTCCCATTATTTCTGTTGCCGTTGGGAACAAACCTCTCCTCTGCCTCCTTACATTTTGTTGTCATGTAGTCCATCATTTCTTTTACTGGTTTTCCTGCCAATTCTCTTTCCCACTGAACGTCTTGCAGGAAGTTCTTCATACTTGTGTAGTCCCCCTCCACTTGTCGCTCAACTATGTATTTGAAGCACAGAACCACTAGCACACTAGCTATCATCGACGTCTGAACTTCTCGACACGAATACTAGGTCCAGTCTTGCTGGTTCATCTTTCCCTCTCTCTGTGGTAGTGTCCCTAACATGTTGATGCATGAGGTTTTCCAGTACCACATCCATCGTTTTGGCTCTCCATGTTTTGGGACCCAAATGGAGCTCCAGGTTTTCCCAGTCAATCTCCTTGTGATTGAAATCACCCATAACTAGTAACTTTGCTTACCCGTGTGAGTTCTGGCCACCTCAGCTATTGTGTCCACCATTGCTCTGTTGCTCTCTTCATATTCTTCTCTTGGCCTCCTGCAGTTCTGTGGCAGGTTATACATCACAGTAATAACTGAATTGTACCTACTATGTATTCCCTTTCACCAGTGTCGTCCATTCCTTCCATTTCCTCAAATCCCCATCTGTTTTTATTGAGTAGTGCAACTCCTCCTTCCCCTCCGCTTCCTCTATCTTTCCTCAGGATCTGATATCTGGGTGGGAAGATGGCATCTGTTATCATCCCTGTGAGTTTCGTTTCTGTGACTGCTATGATGTCTGGGGACATCTTTTTTATTCTTTCATGCCACTCCTCACATTTATTTGTTATTCCATCCGCATTCTAATACCTAACCTTCAACTTCTTTTCTAAAACTGTGGTCTGGGGAGAATGTTGGGGTTGGGGGTGCAAGAGACCTGGCGGGGAACTATGGGGGGTTGCTGTGGGGGTTTAGTTTGTTATTAGGGGGTGGGGGCAGAGGGTACAGTATGTGGGTTTTGGGTTAGATTGTTTGGTTGCATTGAGGTGGTCATGGATGAGGTTCTTCTGTTGGCAGTTCTGAGGGAGGATGTATTTGCTCTTCCTCCTGAATCTGGGTTCTCCTGCTCATCTCCGTTTTTGCCTCTCGGTCCATCTTGCGTCTTTGTACCCTCTCTTTCAATTTCTGCTTTTCTTTTTGTGTTCTGTCATGATTGAGGTACACCCTCTGGTACTTTGGTATGTCCCTTAGTCGTGCTTTCTCCTGCAGGATCCTGTTTTGAGCTGTTTCTGCCTTGAAAATCACTTTGACTGGCCGTTTTTTCCCTCTTGCAAACCACCTAATTCTCAAAAAATTTGTCAACTGGGTCATGTACTCCTCTCCTATTGCTTTCATAAAACTTCTAATCACTTTTTTCTCCTCCTGTCTTCTTGCTTCATAAGTTTCTCCTTCAACTTCCTGGAGTCTGTAAATAAAAACTGACCTCTCCCTGGCGTCCTCCCACTGCATTTCCCTTTGCATCCCCTGAGACAATTTAGTTGCCTCCATTGCAGTGTTCCTTCCTTCAGTCTCTTCTCTAGCTGATGTCCCTGTGCTTAGTGGTCTGTCATTATTCCTTCTCAGCTTTTCCTGGGGACTGCTGTGGTCTGTTAGGGCCTCTGCATATAGCTTAGCTCCTTCATTTTCTTTAGTTCTCAAATTTGTTCCTGGTGTGGTCCTTGTCTTTTCCCGGGTTCCACGATGGTCTGATAAGGCCTCCACATACAGAATAGCTCCTTTGTTCCCTGCAGTCCACTCGTCTGTGACTGCTCTTCGGTTTTTTTAGACTTTCAGAATTTTTAGTTCCTCTACTAAGCTCAGTATCTTAGCTTCAGCTGCTTTGGCTTGTAGCTCCTATTTCCTGCTCTCTGCAGCTATCCTCTTCTCCATTTTCTTGCTAAGCACTTCTAGCTTCCTTCCCCAGTTTTCCTTCCTTTTTGTGAGCTCTGCCACCGAATCTTCCCTCCCAGGTTCATCCACCAGTCCCCTGGTTCTCTGTCATGCTCTTTGGCAACCCATCTTTTTTCTTTTTCTTTCACCTAAAAAGAGAAACTTACGTGTTTTTGTATGGTCGTTTGTGATGTGTTTGTGAGTGTGTGTGTGTGTGTGTGTGTGTGTGTGTGTGTGTGGAGGTGTTTGTTGTAGCGATGGAGAGGAGGAGGGAGGGAGGGAGAGGGAGGGAGGGAGAGGGATAGAGAGTGGGAGGGGAAGACAATGGAGGAGGTGTTGATTCGCCAGGAATTCTCCCGGCCCGGGACTTTACCAGATGGCGACCCGGCTCCGGCTCCCTGTCGTGGGAGTATCAGAGACCTATGTCTCCCATGGGAGGAGGTACAAGTACCCCCTCATCGGCGGGACCAACTGTCCCCAGGCCTAGCCACATTCCCCACCAGCACGGGGCTGGTAGGAAGAAGCTTTGCCTTTCTGGTCTGCCATCTTCCCTGGCGGGAAGGGCAGGCTTGCGAGCTGCAGATGGTAGCTTTGGCACCTACCCTGCTCTAGAAGGGCTGGGCATGATGTCGATCAGCCGGCAGAGGGAGAGAGAGATGGAGGGAAGGATAGAGGGGTACAGGGAGAGAGAGGGATAGGAAGTGAAGGAAAGGCAAGGGGGAAGAGGAGGGAGGGAGAAATAGGGGAAGGAGAATGAGGAGAAGGAAGAAGAGAGGAAGAGTGTGTTAAAGAGAGAGAGAGTAAGAAGGAGAAGGAGTGTTGGATAGTGTGTGGGAGAATGTGTGACAGAGGGTGGTTAGAGCGTTTATAGGGGTGGCAAAGGTCTGCATATACTTGTGTGTACACACAACGTATGTTCTCACACGCCTGTGTAGTGTTTGTGAGGCCTAGTAGACTCTACGCAAGACTCAAGTTTTTGTATCCTAATTTGTATTTACTAGACAGTTCTCTCCTAGCAGAATGTAATATTTTATATTTATTGTTCTCTTTAGTGGCACTAGTCTAATAGACACACCTGCCTACCCACCCTGACTTCTGGGTTAAGTACCAAAATCTGTTTACTCACCTGGTTGTACTCACCTAGTTGTGGTTGCAGGGGTCGATTCACAGTTCCCGGCCCCGCCTCTTCACTGGCCGCTACTAGGTCACTCTTCCTGCTCCATTAGCTTTATCATACCTCTTCTTGAAGTTATGAATGGATCCTGCCTCCACTACATCCCTTCCCAGACTATTCCACTTCCTGACAACTCTGTGACTGAACAAATACTTCCTAACATCCTTGTGATTCATCTGAGTCTTCAACTTCCAACTGTGACCCCTTGTTGCTGTGTCCCATCTCTGGAACATCCTGTCTCTGTCCCTGTGCATAGGTGTGTGTGTGTGTGTGTGTGTGTGTGTGTGTGCGTGTGTGTTAGTTACCATTTTGTCCTAGGCATATGTCGATTAGACACTAGGCTTGTGTGTGTGTGTGTGTGTGTGTGTTGTGATGGGGAGAGAAAAAGGAGGAGGAGGAAGAGAGATAGAGGGGGGAGCAGGCAAAGGAGAGTGGGAGAGAGAGAGTGTGTGTGTGTGAGGGAATGTGTGTACTCACCTAATTGTACTCACCTAATTGTGGTTGCAGGGGTCGAGTCTCAGCTCCTGGCCCCGCCTCTTCGCTGTCTGCTACTGGGTCTCTGCTCTCCCTGCTCCATGAGCTTTATCATACCTTGTCTTAAAACTATGTATGGTTCCTGCCTCCACTATATCTTTCTCTAGTCCATTCCACTTCCTGACTACTCTGTGGCTGAAGAAGTGTTTCCTGACATCCCTTTGACTCATCTGAGTCTTCAGCTTCCAGTTGTGTCCCCTTGTATCTGTGTTCCCTCTCTGAAACAACCTGTCACTATCTACCTTGTCAATTCCCCGCAGTATTTTGTATGTCGTTATCATGTCTCCTCTGACCCTTCTATGTGTGTGTGTGTGTGTGTGTGTGATAGGAAAATTGAGATAGATGGATAGATACATAGAGGAAGAGGGGGGAGAGGAAAAGAGGGGAAAAGGAGAGAGAGAGGGGGGTAACAGAAAAGTAAGGGATGGGGAAAATCAGACTTCCCCTTTCCAATCGGTTACCCGCCTCACCATCTCCGGTTATAATATTACTCACTTGCCAAGACCGGTTTCATTTAAGTTATGAGCATTCCTGGGCTCACCCTCATCCTGATTTACAATCCAATTCCCAGTCCTGATTTCGGAATCTGATCTGAATTTTGGATTTTCATTTGCAATTTTGGAGGTGGTTCCGCCGCCTCTACCGCTGCTGCCACCCCTGCCGTTTCTGTCGCTCCTGCCGCCACCAGTGCCACTGCCGCCGAGGTCTACAGACCTCAAACTGAAGGGGAGTGAGGAGGGGGAAGGCATGGGAACATAAATGAAGGGGGAAGAGGAGGCAGAGGAAGGAATAAGGCAAAGGACTGGAAGGATGAAGGGAAGAAGGGTAAGGTACGCGGAGGAGTTGTAAATGTATGGTAGAGGAAGAGGGGAACTAAGCAAAGGACAACTGAAAGGGAAGTGAGGTTTGAAATAAATATCTGAGAAACATTTCACAACATTCTCTGTTAGTGGAAAAATTACAACGAGGAAGAGAAGAAGAAGAAGAGAGAAGAGGGTTCGGACAGAATGCAAAAGAAAGAAGGAAAAGAGCGAGGGAGGAGAGAATAAGGAGTAAGAGGAAAAGAAGGAGGGATTGGGGGCTTAAAAATAAAGAGAGAGAGGGGAGGGAGTGAGAGCGCTGGCGAGACACATGAACTAGGGAAATGGGAAATAACAAGAAGAAAAGTAATAAAGGATAACCGGAAGCAAGTTAAGAGGAATTAAATAAAGTGTAATCTAATCTCAAGGTGATAATTTCATTCCTTCAGACCTTCATACATGGTTAACTGTATTGTTCCTTCCTTCAAGACTTTCATACATGGTTAATTGTATTGTTCCTTCCTTCAAGACCTTCATACATGGTTAATTATATTGTTCCTTCCTTCAAGACCTTCATACATGGTTAACTGTATTGTTCCTTCCTTCAAGACTTTCATACATGGTTAATTGTATTGTTCCTTCCTTCAAGACCTTCATGCATGGTTAATTATATTGTTCCTTCCTTCAAGACCTTCATACATGGTTAATTGTATTGTTCCTTCCTTCAAGACTTTCATACATGGTTAATTGTATTGTTCCTTCCTTCAAGACCTTCATACATGGTTAATTGTATTGTTCCTGCCTTCAAGACTTTCATACATGGTTAATTGTATTATTCCTTCCTTCAAGACCTTCATACATGGTTAATTGTATTGTTCCTTCCTTCAAAACCTTCATACATGGTTAACTATATTGTTCCTTCCTTCAAGACCTTCATACATGGTTAATTGTATTGTTTCTTCCTTCAAGACCTTCATACATGGTTAATTGTATTGTTCCTTCCTTCAAGACCTTCATACATGGTTAACTGTGTTGTTCCTTCCTTCAAGACCTGCATACATGGTTGATTGTATTGTTCCTTCCTTCAAGACTTCACACATGGTTAACTGTATTGTTCCTTCCTTCAAGACCTTCATACATGGTTAATTGTATTGTTCCTTCATTCAAGACCTTCATACATGGTTAATTGTATTGTTCCTGCCTTCAAGACCTTCATACATGGTTAATTGTATTGTTCCTTCCTTCAAGACCTTCATACATGGTTAATTGTATTGTTCCTTCCTTCAAGACCTTCATACATGGTTAATTGTATTGTTCCTTCCTTCAAGACCTTCATACATGGTTAACTGTATTGTGCCTTCCTTCAGACCTTCATACATGGTTAACTGTATTGTTCCTTCCTTCAAGACCTTCATACATGGTTAATTGTATTGTTCCTTCCTTCAAGACCTTCATACATGGTTAATTGTATTGTTCCTTCCTTCAAGACCTTCATACATGGTTAACTGTATTGTTCCTTCCTTCAAGACCTTCATACATGGTTAATTGTATTGTTCCTTCCTTCAAGACCTTCATACATGGTTAATTGTATTGTTCCTTCCTTCAAGACCTTCATACATGGTTAACTGTATTGTTCCTTCCTTCAAGACCTTCATACATGGTTAATTGTATTGTTCCTGCCTTCAAGACCTTCATACATGGTTAATTGTATTGTTCCTCTTTCAAGACTTCATACATGGTTAATTGTATTGTTCCTTCCTTCAAGACCTTCATACATGGTTAACTGTATTGTTCCTTCCTTCATACATGGTTAATTGTATTGTTCCTTCCTTCAAGACCTTCATACATGGTTAACTGTATTGTTCCTTCCTTCATACATGGTTAATTGTATTGTTCCTTCCTTCATACATGGTTAATGTATTGTTCCTTCCTTCATACATGGTTAATTGTATTGTTCCTTCCTTCATACATGGTTAATTGTATTGTTCCTTCCTTCAAGACCTTCATACATGGTTAATTGTGTTGTTCCTTCCTTCAAGACCTTCATACATGGTTAATTGTGTTGTTCCTTCCTTCAAGACCTTCATACATGGTTAATTGTATTGTTCCTTCCTTCAAGACCTTCATACATGGTTAATTGTGTTGTTCCTTCCTTCAAGACCTTCATACATGGTTAACTGTATTGTTCCTGCCTTCAAGACCTTCATACATGGTTAACTGTATTGTTCCTTCCTTCATACATGGTTAATTGTATTGCTCCTCAGGTTGAGTTGCTATCTCTCGTGCTGTGTGTACTGTTGTGTGTTGCTGTCTTCCTTTTGTATTACTCTGCATGTGTTGCTGTGTGGTGTATATACATCTGTATAGATTGTTGTGTGTTGTTGAGTTCTGTTTGTATTGCTGTATGTATTGTTGTGTGTTATATGTACTTCTGTGTGTGTTGCTGTGTGCTGTTTGTAATGCTAATGTGCATGGCAGTATGTATTGTGTGCTGTTTGTACTGTTATGTGTATAACTATGTGCTGTTTATATTGCTATGTGTATTACTGTGTATATTGCTGTGAGTATTGTGTATATTGCTGTGAGTGTTGTGTATATTGATGTGTGTTGTTTTGTGTTGCTGAATGCATTGCTGTGTGCTAGCTGTATTGCTGTGTGCTAGCTGCATTGCTGTGTACTGCTGTATGAATTGTTGTGTGCTGTTTGTATTGTTATGTGTGGTTTATTTGAAGTGCCAGATCTGTGTATTGCGGATTGTATTATTGTTTGCATAACATTTGTTACTGTTGCTGTGTATATTGCTGTGTATTGCTGTGCATTTGTTTTACTGTGTGCGGCTTGTATTGCTGTGTGCTGTTTGTTTTACTGTGGTGCTTGTAGTGTTTGCTGTTTGTATTGATGTGTGTAGTTTGTATTGCTGAGTGCTCTTTGTATTGCTGTTGTCTTGCTATGCTCTATTTTTCGCTTCCTGTCCATCTGTGTTTCGAGACTCTTTCTCTTTTCCACTCTGTTAGCCAATCAGTTCTCGTGATTATCTATCTGTCTATTACCTGAGGCTTGAGTTATCTAGCATCTAAAGTCTTTCAACAATATGAACATCATTAAGGTCGCAATTCCACCTAATCATATATAAATAAATATATATATATATATATATATATATATATATATATATATATATATATATATATATATATATATATATATAAAAAAAGAGAGAGAGAAGAGAGAGAGAGAGAGAGAGAGAGAGAGAGAGAGAGAGAGAGAGAGAGAGAGAGATACACTAGAAGAAAGGGCAGCCTCTCCTCCACCGCCGCCACCACCAGGAAAGACCTACTCCCAAAACGCCAACATTCATTTCGAGCGTGTAACTACCAGCTGTCAGGTGGAGTCAACTTGCAAATGACATATAATTGTGTACCTGGACCACATGGAGCGTCACCTACACCGAGGACCACAACGCTGATTGTCTCAACACTTTAATTATAGCACGTTATAGCATGTTAATTATAGACTCCTCCCAGTCCCTTGCGGATCCACGAGAAATTACTGTTCGCATGAATATGAATATATATATATATATATATATATATATATATATATATATATATATATATATATATATATATATATATATATATATATATATATATATATATATATATATATAGACCACCTCTTCGGCCTCTAATTACTATTGACAATGTAAATTATTCAATTATCGGTCAATCTACGTTCTAATTAAATCAATTTCGCTAGGGAGTAAAGTTCTTGCTATGTAGATCTGTGTGGGATAGTTGTTAGTGTGTTGTGTCGTTGTTGATTCCTTACAGTCAACTGGTTACAGAACAAGCTTGTACTGAGACAACGTTTTTGATCTGTGTGGAGCTTGATTATTGCATGACTTGAAGAATGTCTACACAGAGCGAGACGATGTCCCAGTGAAAGCTTGCTGGGTAACTGGAGTCATTCCATATGTTGTTGGACGACTGCCATTTGGGATCAAACTAACTGGGTGGTGGAGGTGCTTATTTTATTGGTGCTTGTTGTTGTGGTGGTGGTGGTGCTGCTGCTGTTGTTGTTGTTACTGTTGATGCTGTTGCAGTTGCTATTACTGTTGTTGGTAGTGGTGCTGGTGGTTGTAGTGTTGTTGGAGGTGGTTGTGGTGTTGTTAGTGGTTGTGTTATTGTTGCTTTTCTTCTTTTTCTTCTTCATGGTGGTGGTTTATTTGTCAAGAAACAGGACAAGTGTCTCCCGACACAAATGTCTGTCAAATGCTGACCTGTAACTGGTGAATCATCCGCTGACTTACCCCAGCTAGAGGTCTTAGACCACATTTTAAAGACCTGCTGAGCAAAATAGGCTTGCTACTGATGGTCTTTCTGGCAGGCTTGCTGACAGATGGTCTTACTGGCAGGCTTGCTGACAGTTGGTCTTACTGGCAGGCTTGCTGACAGATGGTCTTACTGGCAGACTTGCTGATAGATTGTCTTGCTGGTAGGCTTGCTGACAGATGTTCCTGCTGGTAGGCTTGCTGACAGATGGTCTTGCTGACAGATGTTTTTGCTGGTAGGCTTGCTGACAGATGTTCTTGCTGGAAGGCTTGCTGACAGATGTTCTTGCTGGAAGGCTTGCTGACAAATGGTCTTGCTGACAGATGTTCTTTCTGGCAGGCTTGCTGACAGATGATTGCCCTAAGATGTTCCCATTTGCGAAAGAGGGAGTGGAACTGATTAAGCGTTGTTGATTCAGGGAACTAGAGTTACCCCTCCCCCATCCCTTTTCTGAATTTATATTCTATCACCTCCTATTCCCCAGTCAGCGTGAGACTTAAGGGTTTAACGCCTCACGTTATTGATATGAGTTGAGAATGTTGTCGGTGCTAATTCCTGGAGTGAGCTAATTATGTTCTGGGTAAAACAAATTACGTGACAGACTTCAGGAAAACAATTGAAAATGATACATAACCGATCTCACTCATTAGTAGGGATGCTAAGTTAGTATACTGATGTAGATTAGCCTAGGTTAGGTTCAGGTAGGTTAGGATAGATTTGATGAGATTAATATCGGTAATGTTAAGTTCGGTTGGATTAGATTAAGTTAGGTTAGGTTAGTTTAGGTTAAGTTCATTTAGCTTAGTACTTCCTCGACATGTCAGTAATAACAGGGGTAACACTTATAAATCTCTCTCTCTCATTCGTTCTTAATTTGTCGCTCTTTATGTTTGCACGTCTAAGTGTAAAGAACTCTGATCATTAGAGGAAATAACGTCTATGAGGGCAAAGAAACATGAAGAATAGATACTTTTTTATACAGAGTTTGACAAGGTTAGGTTAAGGATCCCTAACTTTATTGACAAGCTATTGACAAGTTAAGGATTCCTAACTTTATTGACAAGCTAAAAGCTGTTACCTACAACAGCTCATTTGAAAGCATCTTTATTGGCAAATGAGCTGATGTAGGTAACAGCTCTTAGCTTGTCAATAAAGTTAGGTTTCCTTAACTTGTCAATAAAGTTAGGTTTCCTTAACTTGCCAATAGCTTGTCAATAAAGTTAGGAATCCTTAACCTAACCTTATCAAACCCTGTATATATAAAAAAAAGACATCGTGCATGAGACGAAACTAAAATTTCACATTGATGTGAATATTACCCCAAGTCAAGAAATTCTGTAGGATCGAATCCCAGCTCATGTATATGTACAATTAGTATCCACGTAAGTGAGATGAGAGAGAAAGAGAGAGAAGAAGAGCACTCACGGAAACGTTAGGAGAAACATCTGTATTGAGAAACACCTTGAATAACAACTATTATTTAAAAAAAAGCCTGTTGCCCTTCAGTGAAAATGCGTTTTTTTTTTCTTGCATTGTAGAAACAAGATCAGTATAAAGAATAGGCAAAATAGAGAGAGACAGAGACAGAGACAGACAGGCACTCAGGTATGCAGGCAGGCAGGCAGACTGACAGATGCTGAAATCCTGCAGCGCTGTGGCAATAAGAATCACTTGAGAGTCGAACTGACAAACCCACAGACTCCGAGGTCAGAACATTAACCACTCCTCCACTACCATAAGTCAATTGACTGTGAGCCAGACTGTTGCCCCTAATAAGATTTTCACTGGTTTCTCAAAGGCAAAACAGCATTTGCTCTCATGTTCTTATTTCTATCAATAAGAATTGAAAGATGTGTAAGATACATGTGCAACAGCTGGATATCTTTATTGTTGCAACATTAAAAATACAGGAGGGCTCCGCTTTACAGCACTCTGCTTTACTGCACTCCGCTTTACAGTGCTCCGCTTTACAGTCAGGATGATAACAAATTCCCACTCTAGACAGCATACTCCACCTATATTCAGAACCTTAAAACTACTCACCATAAAAAATATTCATACCTATTCATGTGCCTTCTACATACATAAAACTCTACATGCTAATATCAACCCTGCGCTCAGAATTCTCCTCAACAACTTTAATAGGTCCCACGACCACGACACAAGACACAGATCACTATTTGACATACCCCGAGTCCATACTAACCAATGTAAAAATTCTATGCACATAAAGGGCCCCAGAATCTGGAATTCATTACCAGTAAATATCAAGTTAACCTTATCGGAAAATCAATTCAAGACTCTTCTCAAAAATCACCTACTCACCCTATACTAAATACTCATACTGTAACAAACTTCCAAACCCAATATTATTTTACTTAAGATGATCTCAATTTGATATGTTCATCCTCCTTAACACTTGTTGCAATTTCATATCATCATATTGTCATTTAAAATCTTATAGTATCATCATTTTCTTAATTTGAAATAAAATATATATCTAGAAGAAACTCTAAAAACTATTTCTAGTATTGTTATTATACTAGTATAGCATCAACATACTGTAATTTGAAATAAATTCTACAACTAGATTAAACTCAACCAATTTCTCTTGTATTGTCTTTTAATAGTATGTATAACCATTTAATAATTTAAATAATACAGAACTAGAATAAACTCAATCAATTTCTTTAGCATTAAGTACTTAGTGAATAAGTCTCTAGAATAAACTGCCCCTAATGCCATGGCATGCCAGTGGCTCTCCTTGCATTACAGTTTTATAATTGTTTTATAATTGTAACTACCAATAACATTGTACACTTGTAACATGCATTGAAATAAAAATTATTATTATTATTATTATTATTATATTTCGCTAATTCAGTGGTTTTTCAATTATACCCATTCTTCATTCATTCAAACTTCCTACAATAAATATATTCACCACTCACTATAAGCTAAGGATGAAAATATTTTAAGGTAAGTGTATGATTTTTTTAGGCCTAGCTCTATCGCTCAATGTATGATACCGTAAACACCTTTCACCTTACAGCGATTTTCGCTTTACAGCCGTATCTCGGAACCTAACCTGCTGTATAAGCGGGGCCCTACAGTACCCAATTATTGCACATATGTCTTACTAATCTACTTGTTGCTGTTGTATACCATTTTCATAATAATAGGAAGAGGTGGGAGGTTGCAATTGCAGGAGACAAGATGATTTAGATGAAATGGATCTTCTGGACAACTTCAGCAGTGATAAAAGTCTTTACAGTGAAGGGCGTCAATATTTAAATTGAGTTGGAAATGCGAGACTTTGTGGAGTTTTACAGGAAAGTTTAAGGAATCTGACACTTATTGAGGTGGAGGACGTGTGAGAGGAAGAGAAGGGAGGTACTGGAAAAGGAGATGGGGAGTTACTTTCCTTCCCTCCTCTCTATCACTTCCATTCTCTTCCTTGTCACTTACTTTTACCATTCTCCTTGTTTCTGTTCCCCCTTCTCTCCCTCTAGCCTCACTTTCAATACCATCCATATTTTTCGTTCCCTCATTCTCCACTCCTTTTCTCCTTCCTTATCTCCATCTCTTCCCTCATTCTCTCCCCATCCTCTCCTGCTCTGTCCCTACCTCTCGCTCTCTTCCTCTGTTCCCTACTCTCTCTTCTCTCCTCAGGTCACAGCTGATGGCTTCCCTGACCTCTACTGATCAATAAACTCTGAGGTAGTGGGGAACCAAGTTCCCAAGCGCTTGTTTTTGTTCCAAAGTCTTGCTAACTCGACTTAGTTGTTGTTGAGGAAGGACTGCTTATAACGACCACTGACTTGCCTCTCAGACCTACCCGTAACGACCACTGACTTGCCTCTTAGACCTGCCTATAACGACTATTGACCTGCTTCTCAGACCTACTTGTAACGACCACTGACTTGCCCTTAATTAAGGCCTGGCCATAATGATTACTGACTTGCTCCTCAAGCCTTCTTATATCGACCACCACTGATTTGCTCCTTAAGCATGCTTATAACGACCACTCATCTGTTCCTCAAACCTAGTTATAACGACCTCTCAGACCCTTTAACAGCGACTACTGACTTACTTCTCAGGTTGCTTATTGTCTTGCTTCCCTGACCACTATTAACTGTTACTGACTTGCTGCTCTTGCCTGCTTATAATGGCCACTAACTTTCCTATTAAACCTGCTTATAAAACCCATGAAATTCCTTTTCAATCCTGGTTATAATGATTTATTCCACGCTTCTCAAACTAGTTTATCTATCAACATCTTATTAATATCACTGACATACACAAATACCATAATACCATGCAAAAATATATAACACATACACACACAGAACCAAACAATTACAGCCTCAAACGGCTGTTCTCTTCTCCAAGGCCTCACACCTGCTCCTCGTCGTCCCCCCAGCACCACCTTCTCGTAATGGTCTTTGGTCAAACAGTGTTGATTACCGGTTAAGCATTCCCATGACAGCTTGTGGCACATTTACCTTGTATTATGAGCTCTCGAGGCTCCCAAAGGTCTCTCTCTCTCTCTCTCCAGTTGAGATGGCGCCGTCTCAACTGGGGAGAGAGGGAGAGAGAGAGAGAGAGAGAGAGAGAGAGAGAGAGAGAGAGAGAGAGAGAGAGGTAAAACTGGTCAATTAGCAAGAAGTCATCTAAAATTAATTCCTTACTAAAATTTTCTCTTATACGTTTAAAGATATATTTTTTCATTTATGTTAATGTAAGAATTTATAATTTTGTACCAAGAGAAACTTTGAAAACCTACCTAACCTTATTACAACAAACGCAATTTAATTTAGCCTAACCCAACTAAATATATTTTAGATATGTTAACATTAATTTAATAATAAACAAACACAATGAAATATATTTTTTCATTATGTTCAGAATGATTTTGGCGAAATTATTGCATACACAAATTTTGACTTGTCTTATATGGCAAGGTGAGCGTTGCTATTTAAGCCAAAATCGCAGGTTTTACCTAATCGGCACGACATATATATATATATATATATATATATATATATATATATATATATATATATATATAATATAATAATAATAATATCGTTATTTACTACAAGTACATGTACATGGTATACAGTCCTAGCTGACATCAGTGACATATTACTATATAGAAAATCCCTTGTTATGCTGAGCATTTCGGGCAGATTAGGTCAGTGTCCTAGGATGCGACTCACACCAGTCGACTAACACCCAGGTACCCATTTTACTGATGGGGAACATAGACAACAGGTGTAAAAAAACACGCCCAATGTTTCTGCCCTGGCTGGGAATCGAACCCAGGCCCTCGCCGTGTGAAGCGAGAGCTTTAGCCACCAAAATACACTGACAAGAATACAATAGGGAGTAAAACAACATAGATAACAACTCAGAGCTACATGTCAAATACTTCGTCCAGCTCCCCGGCAGTGGGCCGCGTGCCTAGAATGCTGCAGGCATTTCCCCTCTGGTTCGCAACTCTGAGTCTCTGAAAGAGGAAGCTGGCCGCCCTGTGATCCTTGGTTTCTATGATGAGTTTTTCACCCAGCTCTTTGAGGCACTTTAGAGCACACTTGTCCCATGCTCCAAGGGTCTCCGACCCTATTGGGATGAAGTTATAGCAAGGGAGAAGGCCTTCATATATGCAGGTCGTCTTCTTGGTCTCCCTGTAGCTGGCAGCTCCACCCCCTTCAGCTTCGGAATGTGGCAAGTAGGTGTCTGCCAATGTGGCGGCACAGTTGTAGTCCTGTTCAATCTGCTTACAATCCTTCCAGGGAAGCATAGTGGCTCCATCAGGACGCTTTTGACTTCCGTCAGACCTCTGTACTTGGGGTTCCCGTTGAGCTGGGCAACGGGCTGTGGTTAGGCTTCTTTTTATGATGTCTTTGACTTCCTCATGTCTAGCATACTTCCCTTCTGATGAAGTATTTGACATGTAGCTGAGTTGTTATCTATGTTGTTTTACTCCCCATTGTATTTTGTCTTGAAATAAAGTTTGTATAAAAAAGATGGGGTGGTAGGGGAAGTGGAATATTCAAATAGCTTCAGAAAGAAATCTAAATATTCTACCTTGAAGTCTTTTTATCCACTTCTCCGAGGCAATGGGTCCCACAATTGACACCAGAGGTGGACCCCATCCTTATATATATATATATATATATATATATATATATATATATATATATATATATATATATATATATATATATATATATATATATATATATATATATATATATATATATCTTTCTTTCAACACGTCGGCCGCTTCCCACCGAGGCAGGGTGGCCCAAAAGGAAAAACGAAAGTTTCTCCTTTCACATTTAGTAATATATACAGGAGAAGGGGTTACCAGCCCCTTGCTCCAGGCATTTTAGGCGCCTCTTACGACACGCATGGCTTACGGAGGAAGAATTCTGTTCCACTTCCCCATGGAGATAAGAGGAAATAAGAACAAGAAATAGTAAGAAAATAGAAGAAAACCCAGAGGTGTGTGTATATATATGCTTGTACATGAATGTGTAGTGTGACCTAAGTGTAAGTAGAAGTAGCAAGATGTACCTGAAATCTTGCATGTTTATGAGACAGAAAAAAGACACCAGCAATCCTACCATCATGTAAAACAAATACAGGCTTTCGTTTTACACTCACTTGGCAGGACGGTAGTACCTCCCTGGGCGGTTGCTGTCTACCAACCTACTACCTATTATATATATATATATATATATATATATATATATATATATATATATATATATATATATATATATATATATATATATATATATATATATATATATATATATTTATTATTTATTTATTTATTTATTTATTATATATTTTAATCGTATAAGAGAAAATTTTAGAAAAGACTTATTTTTTTATTAGTTCCTGCTGGGTGACTAGTTTTACCTATTCGGCTCGACATATATATACATCTGTCTCTCTGTCCCTCTCTCCGTGTACTATTACCTATTTGCAACTTCAGTGTTGGGTTTCCTTAATAAGTCTTCAAGGGTTGAGTATATACTTTTTAACGTCGAATTCACAACTTTTTTCTTATTTTCCAATTTTGTTATCCAAGTCGCTCTAAAATAATAATATTAATCAAATTTCTTGTATTCTTCCACGACCTTATATGTAATTATCACGTTTACTCCTTATGTATTACAAATAATTTATTTCGTTACAATTCTACAACCCAATCGTCCATCAGGCACCGGTCGGTGGCACAGTCACCGACTGGTGAGTTACATCAGCTATACTAATGGCGTCAGCATCATCAGGATCTCGGCATTAACAAGCCAAAATCCTGATTGCCCATCCTGTTATACCTATTTCAGATACTGGGCGGTGACACAGGTCGATTACATCCACTCAAGGAATGGGAAACGCATCGGCATCATGATTCTCATGGTGTGGCTTACGGCGGTGGTGGTCTCCATAGCTCCGCTCTTCGGCTGGAAGGATCCGGATTTCTTGGTGCGGGTCAACGAGCAGAAAAAGTGTCTGGTGTCGCAGGATCTCGCCTACCAGGTGTTCGCAACCATGGCCACCTTCTACGTCCCTCTCACAGCGATCCTCATCCTATATTGGAAGATCTTCCAAGCAGCCCGAAAGAGGATCCATAAGAGCAAATTTGGAGGCAAGAAGGAGACTAAGAAGAGAGGGAACAATAAGAAGCCAAAGGTAAGGGCATACGTGAGACACTTCGAGGATAGGCTTAGGGTATGGACTTGAGGATAGAAAATTAGAGGTAAGGTTTTGAGGGTAGTAGCTTGAAGGTTGAAGGTCAGGACATGAGGGTAAAAAGATAAAGCAAATGACCTGAGAGCAGAAGGTTGAAGGGAAGGAGTTGAGGGTAGAGGGTTGAGCGTGATGACTTGAAAGAATAAGGGTGAAAGCAAGAAATTGAAGGTAACGACTTGAAAGTAGAACGGTATAAGCATGGACTTGGTGGTAAAAGGTTAAACGTAAGGCTAGTTTACATGTAAGTACATCCACATAAGGAATGCTCTTATGATTGATTGATTCATTGTTTCTGATAATAAAAAACAAGCATTGGGCTAACTAGTTTCCTTACTGTCACACCAGATGTTTTGAGAGCCGATTCTTCCCTTCATTCTGTTGATACGTTCAGTGTAGTAAAGATAACCTTGTGATCATGAGCTGATGTATCCTATCGCTCTACCAGCTCCTTCAGGTAGATCACTCACGACTAGGTCGAGGTAAGATACCAGAGAGAAGGATGTTAAATTTTACACTTTTTTTTTCAGATCGAGAACAGTGAGGGTCTTACCACAGTTGTGTTGCAGCAGAAAATTTTCTGTTTTTTCATTCAAAATTTTGAGTCATCATGCAGGCATTGAATGAACATTACACAATGAAGGTTACAGATCCTAGGATTTATGAGTAAACTGAAGAACATTATTTCCAGGTGATGAAGAACTATAACATTAGTGAGATGGAAATGTATAGATGTATTAATGTTTATGGGAAAAAAATCATCATTTTTTCTGTTTGTAAGGTTTATCCATAAGGTGTTGCCAGCAATGATCGGAACGCTTTCCTGGATTTTGGTATCTGGTAACATTCTCAGTACGGCAACCATTATTTCCAAACTGTAATTTGTTAATGACCTCCACAGGCATGCTAGCTTTTGTTAATATCACTGCTATGTAGACAAAATATTAAAATAATGGGATTATAAAGTGCATAGTAATATTTTAATTGCATCCTCGGTAGTGAAAAATATTCTCATAAATATATAATAATATAATGGTTCAATAAATATTTTGAATACTTTCATGTCTTCCCTTACTGTTACTCTCCTCCACCCCCTACTTACACTTCTCTCTCTCTCTCTCTCTCTCTCTCTCTCTCTCTCTCTCTCTCTCTCTCTCTCTCTCTCTCTCTCTCTCCAGCACGACCAAATTAAGGACGCTTATTACACCAGTTTCGACTTTCACTATTGCACTTGCCTATTCTCTTCCGTTTAGCGCTATATGACACATTCGGAATTAACTGTTTATTGTGAATATGATAATATTCAGCACACACATCCCAACTAACATTATGTAAGTAACCGTTTCTCCCTCTTGCCACAGGGGCACAGAGGAGCGGGAGGCACCAAACCCAACGGTGTGACGGAACACCAGACCACCGCCTTCACGACCATCAGCAGCGGCTCTCCGGACAAGTCCTCGAACAACGGCGCGGTGTCCGTCTCATCGCACGTCTCCGAGGTTTCGAAACTAGAGATGCTGCCAAAGGAGCATCACAAGAAGACTAAGAAGGAGACTCTAGAAGCCAAGAGAGAAAAGAAGGCTGCCAAAACGCTTGCCATCATCACGGGCGCCTTCGTCATCTGCTGGCTGCCCTTCTTTGTTACGGCGCTGCTGATGCCCATCTGCCCAGCATGCTACTTTTCCGACGTCATGTTCTCAATCTTTTTATGGCTCGGGTACTTCAACTCTACCCTCAACCCTATCATCTACACTATCTTCAGCCCTGAGTTTCGCGAGGCCTTCAAGAGGATTCTCTTCGGCAGGAAGAGCAACCAACGCTACAGACCTGGGAAGGTTCGCTAAGACTGTTTACACGTGGTCTTCGATTCTTTCTAAAGTGCTCTAAAGTGTCCTAAAAGAGAACTACAAATGTATTTATAACTTTATTCATCAAATAATTTAAGTGAAACTGAAAGTGACGTTCACGTTTATAAAACTTTGACTAACTATTTGCCTTCATGAAGAGAAGCACAACCTAGAATGCTTTCCTAAATAAAACTGCGAATTTTCGTGAGTGAACAGTTGGAACTTCAGTTCATTAATTGTTCCAAAAGTGAATTAACAAACTAAGAACAGCTTACTTTGGATAAACCTTAGTTGGATCACATACTTGAGTGTACCTGGTGGATAGAAAATTAACTTTAATGAGAGTGAATCTCAGGAATAGGTTCTAAAATGATGCTGCATCTAACAAATTAAGATAGGGATAAGGATGCGGTCATAAAGTAATACATAAAACGAAAATGGAATGAAGGTCTGAAAAGTGAAAATAAAAGACCAAAAAAATTGTGTTGTGTTAAAACTTGAAGCCAGAAACGTGATTTGACGAGGAACAACAGGTCAGAAAAATATTGCCAACGTTGAAATGTCAGTAAAATATGAAAAAAAAAATGTTTCAGTGAAAAACAATTTAAAAAAACAGAAAAAGTTGAAGCTTTGTTTGGGTTGTATACATAAAACACCATTTAAAATTTCCGGTCTCAAGAGTATAATTAAATTATACGGTAATGCAAACAGTTACATTTTAAGGTGAGTTTCAGTTAAATAAATATTAAAAAATTGTGTTTTGTCTATGCAAAAAAAAAATAAACTAAGAAGATAAAAATAATAATTTACTTGAAAATGTTAAATAACTGATAATGACTGAGAATAAACATAATAAAAAGAACAGATATGTTCAAATGATATAAGCAAGAATCTGGCTGTCAATGCTGAAAACTTCCTTTGGTTCAAATGAAATGTTATCTGCAAATGTTTGTAGCAGTAAAATTTTCTTCAAGAAAATGATATTTCGTGAATGACACGAAAAAGCAATTTTCTTGCCATTCAGCTACAAACATTCAACTATAATCATTCAATAACAACCCAACACTGACAAAACTGTCCTCACCCATATGGAAACTATGGAGATTAATTCTCTACGTAAATAATAAACGATTATCATTAAGAAAACAGTACGAGACTTAATCTGTGCTTCTCATGACGGTTGACTCAAGAAATGACTGACCATAAGAACTAATGATGAGCATGAAACTCACCCTGACTGGCTGAGAGAGACAGAGTGAAAGCAGCTTACACTTCACAGGGTGCCCTCGAACTTCTCCTTGGAGTTATAACTCAGCTCTGGCGATAACCAAAGGTGAAGAAAGTCTAACACCCATACACATTCACTCAACAACAAATAAAAGCATAGTGCAAATGCTTTGGGAAAAAAAAGCGTAAATATCAACGTCACAGGAAAGTCTGAAGAAATATATTTAATAGACACAAACTCTTGCAAAATTGTAAATATCAATGACACAGCAAAATGTAAAGAATAACACATTTAATAAATGCATCCGCTTGCAAGATATATATATATATATATATATATATATATATATATATATATATATATATATATATATATATATATATATATATATATATATATATATATATATATATATATATATATATATATATATATATATATATATATATATATATATATATAGTATATATATCAGTGATGCAGGTAAATGCGTTGACAAATATTTAACAGGTGCAAAGTCAATTAGAAAAATTTGTGATTTGGTTTAATAGGGGATGTGATTTGTGGAGTGAATTGTGTATTTGAATCCCATGGGATCAGTAGCCATGTAAAGAGAGATAGACAGACAGACAGAGAGAGAAAGACCATCACTTTCACAACAGACTCAACCTCCTCTACGTGTACATTGCAGAGTATACATATGCATATGTGCTTGTATACATATATTAATTTTTAATTTTTCACGTATATGTAAATAAGCTTGTCGATGTCATTTTGTTTCAGTAAGTACCATGCATATATTTTTATATTAATCGACGATAAAAAATAATGTTCGGGGTTTAGCTGTAGTTAATATTGAGCTAGACTAAATATGTCCATGATGTAAGATGTTTTGGTGAGTAATACCAAATGTGTTTTGATATGACATATGTGGAGGAAAAATATTATTAATACGTGTTTACATACACACACATATATATAAATAAATAAATATATATATATAAATATATATATATATATATATATATATATATATATATATATATATATATATATATATATATATATATATATATATATATATGTAATGGTCGCTATATGAGGTGTATCTTATACTAGATTATAGACATATTTGTTACATCCCGTAAGTTCTCTTGACCTTAATGCTGTGGTCAGCTATATGGCGACACAGACACAGAAATGAAAAGTAATATAATTTGTTTGTCTATTGAGTAACAAGATCATTATTCATCTTGAGCTACACAGCGGACAGACGAAGCCTGAAATGAGACTTGACAAGGGCCAGTTAGTAATTCTTCACTCACTCTGTGAATCCGGGATAAAAAGAAAAAAACTATTCGTGTTTCGAATAGGGATTCCAAAGTCCATGTTTAAGCGATCGAGTCCTAATGTGACTGCTGTCTCAGGTCTGACAGGAATGTATCTGACAGATCCAGATGAAGCCAAATTGCAAAGGCTGATAAGCGGAGGTAAAAATAGAAACAGTTTGCAGAGAGGATGTGTAATGAAACGTTTCGGCTGTGAAAAAGGCGTGTTTCACAAACGAAACGTCTCATTCAGTTTACTCTCAGCAAATTGAGTATTTTTACCCCCAACGCACGGAGAAGTTTCTATAATTTCACGTTTATCTTTTTTTTCTTGAGACCAGAGAATGTATACACCCTTACGAGAGTATCACTCAATGCATACACACGGAGAGGTGTATATATCTCACTGTACTGTATGTACACCAAGAGGTTTGTATCTCTCAATGTATATACACCAGGAAGTTAAGTATCTTCCACAGTGCCTATACACCCATATGTATGTATGTATCTCTCAAAGTACGTACACTGAGAGATGTGCATCTCTCAGTGTACACAGTGAGTGGTTTATTTTTATCGGTGTATACACGCTTAAGTGTTTATTTTAATTCCTTTCGCAAGAATTAAATTGAGTCTTAAAAGTTAATGTGCAGGTGAGTTGCATTTAGAATAACCTGTTTTTTTCGTGAAATTACCGGCTATATTATTTTTTTTTAATTTTAGTTGAATTTTTTTTATGTAAATTCGTATATATTTTTTAATAATTCGTGGGAATAATCGGGAATCGAATCCGTTTTCACGAATTATTAATCCGCCGCCTTCGTCCATTGTATTAATTTTCACCACATTTTAATTGCTGATATTTGGAGTTTTTATTATTATTATTATTATTATTATTATTATTATTATTATTATTATTATTAATATTATTATTATTATTATTATTATTATTATTATTATTTAGTTTTACTATTATTATTTTTATTATTTAATTATTATTATTATTATTATTATTATTATTAGTATTATTATTATTATTATTATTATTACATTATTATTATTATTATTATTATTATTATTATTATTATTATTATTATTATTATTTTTATCATTAATAGTAGTAGTAATATTACTCACCTTTTTAGAGTCTTCATTAAAATTAAAATACTTCATACTATTATAACATATTTTCAAATTTTCTATTCATGAAGGAATGGCATAACCCCGTGTTTATTTATATAGATATGTACTTATCCTTCTTGACTGTAAAAAAAATGCTTCAAGAAGACATATATCGACGACTCTTAAACCGGATGAATCTTCAAACAAATATTTCTAGATATAAGAACCGGCAGTGAGTTTATTTTTCTTTCGCAGTTGTAACTTGGAGAGGTATTGGAGATACTTCATCATTGTCAATTGCAGTGTCCCCAAAACTATTATAGAACCATTGTAGGTTCATAACAGATTTGGGGGATCGTCTGCTATACTGTTGTGGAACCACTGTAGTTCAG
This sequence comes from Cherax destructor, assembly GCA_009830355.1. NCBI lineage: Eukaryota > Metazoa > Arthropoda > Malacostraca > Decapoda > Parastacidae > Cherax > Cherax destructor. The sequence goes on along the minus strand of WNWK01011897.1, from coordinate 33,717 downwards.
GACAGGCTTCGGGGAAGGTCAAGAGTATCTGAAGAATAAGGCAGACCGTGAGACACATTTTGCTACCAGCCATGGAATTAACACAGAGCGTCGGGATGTTATTGTTCTACAACAACAACAAAACGATATAAGCTAATCACAAAAACATAAACACAGGGAGTTGGAAAGCTTCTCTAAGAATTATCTACTGATACATTCTCGTATATATATATATATATATATATATATATATATATATATATATATATATATATTTGTTCAGGCTGATTAGAATTTCGGGGCCAGAAATGGAATCATTGATTAGGAGAGGCTGTTTGATTGGGATGCGATTGGTACAGCTTAACTTTATATTCAGTACAATGAACTCAAAGAAAAGCAAATACAAATTACGTATAAAAAAACTATTGAGACAATATATTTGTGTTTCATTTATCATTACAGTGAAGCTCTTCTCTGACTATTTTAGTTCACACACAGGTATGAAAAGGGGGTAAAATATTGCCTTTTTTTTTTTAGTCAAAATATATTTTTTTGATAAAAAATAAAAAATTATTTTGATAAAATAATTACATTTCAACTTGCAGTTGCAATACTTTCTTTCTTTCTTGTAACCCCATCCCCCCCCCCAAAAAAAAAAAATCCAAATATTTATTACGTGAAAACGTACATGGTATTTTTGTTTTTAGTTACTAACAGTTTAGTTTAATCTTTAAAACATTAAATTTATTCATTCAGTTTGCATAAGATACTTGAAAAATTTAGACACATATGCAACATCTGGGTATCTTTATTGTAGACGTTTCGCCAACCAGTCGCTTTATCAATACAAATTCTAGGACATAATTGGAAACAGTACAACTATATACAAACGATGAGGTAATGAGTCCCTCAGCCTAGGAGCTGGTGTGAAGAGCACTGTAGTCGTGATGATTCTAGACCACAGGCAAGAAGGCTGGCGCTTATATACTGGCGACAGGTGGAAAGGGACGGGTAGCAGACGAGGGCATAGTCACTGGTAGGCGGAATTTTCCAGTGGAAGTAGGTCATACCCGAGGCACGGGTTAGTGGTGTTAGTATTAGTAGTAGTAGCAGTAGTAGTAGTAGTAGTAATAGCCGTGAAGAAGGTTATGAAGATATCCTCTGAACCAAGATTCCATGATGTTGCAGTGTCTGACTAGTTGTACATGAACCGTATACAATACCAACAAGTTGAAAAATGTAGACACATATGCAACATCTGGATATCTATAAGATACCCAGATGTTGCATATGTGTCTACGTTTTTCAACTTGTCGGTATTGTGTACCGTTCATGTACATAAGATACCTCTTTATTTTTCTTCCTATTGTTTCATACCCGCTGTAAACACTAGCCACACAGGTTTTGAGAATGCTATAGAACCTCTCCGTGAAAGCCACTTTATATATGCTTCCTATGGAAGCCAAAGTACGAGAACACGATTACTCACCCATACTGACATTCTCACCTTCTCCACGGAGACTAAATCTGTCCTTCTGACAGTCGTTCAGTTATGCACTCAACACCTTCTTTTCACCTAAAAGTCAAAAGAAGCTCATACATTCACCCAAAAAAAACAAGAATTCAAATTATTTTTTATGGCGTGGAAGCCAAACTTATTTAAACTTTTTATTATATAGCAAAGTCACTCAGACGCCTCGCCTAATCGTTGTAGCCCATGATTCCATTTCAATCATCCCTGAGGCACTAGTCTATCCCTATTCTAATTCTAAAAATTTGGAGATATATATACTGTTTTCTCAGTTCCATTACGCGTAATGTTTACATTTTTTTCATTCATCCTTATAGGAGTACCTCGCCCAAGTGCTAAATCAATTGTGATACATCTCAATAAAAATTAGTAAAAAATAATGATGATAATATATATAAAGTATACATAGAATATAGAATATAGGAGGTGTTAGGAGAAGAAAATATTCAAACAGCTCCAGGGAGAACCTTGTTTTCCCTGAAGTTTATTCTTTTCTCTGAGGATGAGGGTCCCCAGCACAGTTCCAGAGGTGGTACCTCCTATATATATATATATATATATATATATATATATATATATATATATATATATATATATATATATATATATATATATACCTTTAAGTATTTTCTTAATCTTAAATTTTTAACCTAACGAGCTTATTTAATAATATATTACACCTTAGTTAGAATTATTTAACATCAGTAAAACATTTTAACTTTGAGATTTTCTGCCGAATATTACCACAGTTGCCAAATAAGCTAAATTGGTAAGTTCAGGCTGTAAAGCACATGTATATATGTAGGAGCAATCACATGACAATGTGGCAAATTACTAAATGCTTGAACTTCATATTATATTCCATACCTTCAGAAGTAAAACTAAAAGGCCTAACTATACCAACTCGCAAATATTGGAAGTGCGACTACACACGTGCTTGTATCCACATGTTATTTTTTTATTTTTTTTGGAGAAAGACATATACACACTTCTATCATACTAATGGTGTTGAACTCTGAACGAAAATATGTTGTAAAATATTCCTGTAAATTTATGAAACACTTAGGTAACATTTACGCACTCTAAAGTTATCCAGCCAAAATGTGAACATGATTTATTTATTGCTTTGTTTCTTATTCTGACGAGAAACTAACTCAAACAAATGAACACTATCCCTGCCGTACATAACAAGGTGCTTCGTCGTTGTAGTTGTATATTGTAATAAACTCTTATATATATATATATATATATATATATATATATATATATATATATATATATATATATATATATATATATATATATATATATATATATATGATGTATAGAAAATCTTGAATTAAATGACTGCACCCTCGTCACAGACATTGTGTCATGTGCGTATAACAGCCTTACACACACTGATGTCACGTGGGCGTCACAGCCCTACAGACGCGTGTGTGTGCATATCACGCATCCCTACACACGCCGGAGTCCGTGAGTGTACAAGTAAGTTTATAAGCCCAGCCTCCAGCGTGATTAGGGTGGTGTACAGAGCTTCATTCATTCATTCATTGTATCGCTCACACCTAGGGAGAGTAATATGCCATCGCCATTTTTTCAGGTTTCAGTGAATGCTACTCTCTCAAGTCATTGATACACAGTGTTTTTCATGCTTTCATTCTCTGTACTTGGATTCATATCAATGTTGCCTCGGGTTGGGAGTTATGTAAATCAGCATTTGTGTATGTAAATATTGCTTTGACTGAGAGAGTCTTGAGCGTTGTGCCCGATACCATCTTCAGCTGTTCCTCGTAAAATGATGAGCCTCCATTTTTCGAGCAACAGCGACGCCATATCTGTTTACATGGGGACGTCTCAACATGGCGTCGAGCAAGAAATGACTTCATTTAGTTACATCCCCATGTAACCTACTCCAGGGAGTGTCATGGCGAGTGTGTGTGTGTGTGTGTGTGTGTGTGTGTGTGTGTGTGTGTCTGTAACGCCCCAGTTGTTGAACTCTGACCTGGAGTGGCGGGTCCCAGTGGCATTGTCCACTATTAGGTTGTACATGTTAAATAAAAACCTCTGTAACAAATGTCTTTGAATTCTTGTTTTAATATATACCTTCGGATAAAATACAGACTCATATATATTTTCTTATGAACTGCGTGTTGCATTTGTAATTTTCATAAGAGTTGCAAACGAAATATGGCATATCAATGGAAAATCATTAAAAAAGAGGCAATATTTACCAATGAAATCTTAACATCATTTGTAGTCTTTTAAAGTGCAGGCACAGTATTGTACATCTTGTTCTAAATCTCTTTATTTAAATTACCTTGCTCACACTCCAACAACACGACAAGTCTCAAATAATCCATTCTTTAACTCCAGTCTATAACACCCACATGCCTGCTGAATGCTCAAGCCCAAACCTCTGAAAAACGTCGTTCACATCCTTCACTGAGCTCTCCCTACACCTTTTTCCATCCACTCCAGATTCACTCACCATCTAAATTTATATGACTCTTTTCTTCCCATAATATTCATAATACCAAATTGTCTCCACAGCTGGTATCTGTTCCTTTCATACCGGGATGACTTTGTAATTTACTCATGGTTTTCTGTATGGCATATACGTGTATTTTTTTACCGCAAGAGATAGATTTTCAGTTCATTTTATAAGTGTATATTCCCTTCAGTCAATGGCACTCTGACGCCGCTGAAAACTAATGATTCTAGTAATCTGATTTACCCTCCTTTTATTGCATCAAATCTGATTACCTCACATTCCCCAAGCGCTGCATGGTCCCTATGGGTTTATAATTAATAATAACCATAACTAATTTTAATAATAATCAAAATAATAATATTATTGTTGTTGTTGTTTTTTAAGTTATTTTTATTATAATAATAATTATCATTATAATTAATATAATAATAATAATAATGATAATCAGAGACCGGGGCCGCTATTAGAGCACGAGGGATCGTGCCTCCAGCGCTCCTTGCGCTGAATGACCCTCACGGGTTTAGCTCTTCATAAAATACAACTTTTTTTTATTAGTCATCTTGTAGTCAGCCGTGCATCCAGTCCCTTGAATATCTGAGAGCCAAAATAAACTCTGGTGGAAGATGAATGAGATGAGTAAACAAAAAAAAAAACAGGGGAAACTCATCCTAATATCACTGTGTTCATTTTCGTTCGAGATTCCCCGCGTCAGTTTCTTTACGCTTCGCGTCAGTTTCTTTACGCTTCGCGTCAGTTTCTTTACGCTTCGCGTCCGTTTCTTTACGCTTCGCGTAAGTTTCTTTACGCTTCGCGTCAGTTTATTTACGCTTCGCGTCAGTTTATTTACGCTTCGCGTCAGTTTTGCAGTTATCCTCTTATTAGACTGGGCTAGGTTAGGCATAAGTGAGGTTAGATTAAGTTATTTTGTGTTCAGTAATGTTAGAAAGTCCTATTAAAAACGTATATTTAAGAAGGAAAAAAAATTGTAAACAAAAAAAATCCTTTGCCGTCATCTGTTGTCCTACCGGAGCTCGATTTTACATTCAATTAAAAAGCCCAGTTGATCACTTTTTAGCGCTCCCACGAGAGACAAATTGGAGAGAGAAAGATACGTAAGTAAATATTACGGAATCACAGACGCAAGATACTGGATGTTCAGGTCATCGTTCCCTTTACATACGTTTTTACCATCATCAATTCATCATCAATATTTACTTATTATGTAATTATTCTTGAACAGAGATTGCAGTCTCTATAAATGATAATTATTATGCGAATATAGAAATGAAAGAATTCAACTCATTCACACGACTTCAGAGACTTAAAGTGAGTGTACACTCTCACATTAGTCAAGCCTGAGAGTGTGTATAACTGCCGCTAACAGTCACGCTAACTTCAGACGCTAAGCTTAAGTCATTCAGAAGCGACTCGGAACATTTTGAAGATACTTAGGATTCCTCAGCAGGATTTGGGACTGATAAAAAAGCACTTGAAACCTCTTTTTAATATTTATGACTCCTTGGAGGGTGATTTCCATGACGGGTGTAAGATTACCGAAGAGGGTGTAAGATTTCCGTGATGGTGGTGGGAAGGTAAGATTTTTTTTAGGAAGATTTCCGGGAAATATCTTCACTGACAGGAAGGTGTTAGCTAGGACTTGAGCCACTCGTCTATCGCCTCCTTGTTTACGATTCCCGCACCGATAGCTTTTCTGAAAAAGTCCCTGGTCGTGTCGTCCACCACCCCATACCTGTTTCGGCTCAGAGCTGCCAGGAAAAAAAGATAAAAGAGAATTGTTCATGTTTTGAACGTACATCGCGTTGCACAATGTGTGATGCGTGAAAATACCCAGGATGCAGACTGGACAAAACAAAGCTGGTCAAACAGCGCAAGGATTCCTTGAGGCTTGATCTTCCACCTGATACTCACTAGACACGCTGTGACAAAAACAATCATTAGTAAGACATAATTCAATAAAGATGGCTCACAAAACATGGGAATGAAGAGACAATCATGCATAATGCCACGAGTGCTGCCTAAAGGAAAATGAGAACACTGGAAAAGAAAAAAACTTAAGAACATAAGAAAGGAGGAACACTGCAGCAGGCCTGTTGGCCCATACTGGGCATGTCCTTCATATTAAAATGGTATAAAATACCGACAGGTTGTTAGGTAAGACACATAGGCAACAGTTAGGTATCTTTATTTCGAAACGTTTCTTCTACACAGTAGGCTTCTTCAGTCGAGTACAGAAAAGTTGGTAGAAGCAGAAGAGATGTGAAGACGATTTAATCAGTCCATCATCCTTGAAGATCTAGTGTTGAGGTGGTCAGTCCCTCAGATTGGAGAAGAGTATTTGTTCCATAGTCTGAAACAATGTGAAGTTGAAGTGACAGTATGGAGACTTATATACTGTCAGGAGGTGAGATGTAAGCCACTAGTAGAAGCAAGAATGTAATCATTGAGAGGTCACGTCCCTCTGAAATCCCACCATTCTCACTAGCATACATCTCACCTCCTGACAGTATATATAAGGCTGCATACTGTCACTTCAACTTTACATTGTTTCAGACTATGGAACAAATACTCTTCTCCAGGCTTAGGGACTGACCACCTCAAAACTAGATCTTCAAGGGTGATGGACTGATTACATCGTCTTCACATCACTTCTGCTTCTACCAGCTTTTCTGTACTCGACTGAAGAAGCCTACTGTGTAGGCGAAACGTTTCGAAATCTAAATGGCTAAGTTCTACGCTATTTAACTTATAAGTGCTTGGGTTATGGACACTCCCGAGCTTCAGAACCTTGCATTTATCTACATTGAACTGCATCTGCCACTTTTCTGACCACGAATCGAGTTTGTCTAAATCCTCCTGAAGTTCCCTGACATCTACGTTTGAATCAATTATCCTACCTATCTTCGTGTCGTCGGCGAATTTGGTCATATCATTAGTAATTCCCTCATCAAGGTCATTGATATATATTATAAACAACAATGGGCCTAAGACTGATCCCTGTGGAACGCCACTTGTTACAGATCCCCACTCGGATTTAACCCCATTTAAGCACACTCTCTGCTTCCTATTGGTGAGCCATGACTCGATCCATGACAGCACTTTTCCCCCAATGCCATGAGCTGCCACTTTCCTTAACAGTCTCTGGTGCGGTACTCTATCAAAAGCCTTACTAAAATCTAAATAAACAATATCGAATTCTTTATCGTGATCAACAGCCTCAAAAGTTTTACTGAAGAAGGTTAATAAATTAGATAGGCAGGAACGGCCCCTCGTGAATCCATGCTGAGTGTCATTAATCAAATTATGGTTATATAGATGGCTTCTTATAATATCAGCTATAATTGACTCTAATAATTTGCCTATAATTGAGGTCATGCTTATTGGGCAGTAATTTGACGGTAGTGACTTGTCCCCTACTTTAAAAATAGGAATTACATTAGCCATCTTCCACATATCAGACACTACACCTGTTTGAAGAGATAAATTAAAAATGTTAGTTAATGGTTCACAGAGTTCCATTTTGCATTCGTAATTCCCTCGTCAAGGTCATTGATATATATTATAAACAACAATGGGCCTATAATTATCCCTCTGGAACGCCACTTGTTACAGATCCCCACTCAGATTTAACCCCATTTATTCAAACTCTCTGCTTCCTATTGGTGAGCCATGACTCGATCCATGACAGCACTTTTCCCCCAATGCCATGAGCTGCCACTTTCTTTAACAGTCTCAGATGTGGTACTCTGTCAAAAGCCTTACTAAAATTTAAATAAACAATATCGATTTTTTTATTGTGATCAATGGCCTCAGAAGCTGTACTGAAGAAAGTTAGTAAATTAGTTAGGCAACAATGGCCCCTTGTGAATCCATGTTGAGTATCGTTAATCAAATTATGTTTATCAATCTAGTAATTTGCCTACAATTGATATATATATATATATATATATATATATATATATATATATATATATATATATATATATATATATATATATATATATATATATAATATTTGGCAGGTTAGAAACATGTATAGTGTTAGTACTATTCAGAATATTATGATGGTAAACCCTTAAAGAAAAGAAGTCAATATAGAGATCGTTCTAAAATAGAGGCTGGGATACCGTGTTTAAAATGTTTAACATTATGGATCTAAAAACTTAATGAATTGAAATAATTTTTACATGAAGGAGTCGTACAACCTTCATACACGCAGTTCGAGCCTCCACATCTCTCCCTGTAAAATAATGATATTATATTTCAAGTTGTATATATAGAATGATTCTAAGCCTGAAGGATTACTGTTATACCCGGCAGCAGAAATTTATGCATTGAAATGGCAAGAAAATAAGTGAATATTAATCGACGCTTTTAAAAATCTAGTAGAGGATCAAAGTACTGTGGCATTATCCTTTTAGATTTAAGAGCAATGAAGGACAGAATGATTGCCCCATTCTGAGACAATACTTCTATCCTCCTCCCCAGGATGCAGCCCACAAGAGTCGGCTAACACCCATGGACCTAATTACTGCTATGCGAACAAGGGCAATATGCGTAAGGAATCATCATGCCCAACGTTGGCACTTGCGATCTTTGCGTTAGGAGGCAGAGCCCAGGAGTTTATTCGTCTACAAGCACATACGGCTTAGTACTGACCCTTTCCTTTCACCTCAGTCCAGACGGGGCAGGAGAGAGTGGCTTTCCGGCGTCCAAATCTGCTCATCACAACTTGGAGTTGGCAGACGTTTCCCAGTATATTGAGTTGCCCCTTTCCCTGCTGCCACAACCTGGAGAAAACGGAGGTTATGAGGGCTCTTTTCAACCCATTTACTTCCTCTTATAATAATAATAAGAAGAAGAATAAGAATAATAATAAGAAGAAGAAGACGAAGAAAATTATTATTATTATTATTATTAATTATCAAGAGAAATGGTAAATCACTGAGAGTGTAACTGATAATAATGACATTTATGAATAACTGTGATGTGATAATTGATTTCTCATCTCTACACAACTCACAGAGTGGTTATCAAAATCGCTGTGAGCGTGTAGATTTTAATCCCTCTCTCTCACTCTGTCTCTGTCTGTCTGTCTGTCTGTCTGTCTCTGTCTCTCTCTCTCTCTCTCTCTCTCTCTCTCTCTCTCTCTCTCTCTCTCTCTCTCTCTCTCTCTCTCTCTCTCTCTCTCTTCTCTCTCTGTCTGTCTGTCTGTCTGTTTCTGTCTGTCTGTCTGTCTATCTCTGTCTCTCTCTCTCTCTCTCTCTCTCTCTCTCTCTCTCTCTCTCTCTCTCTCTCTTTTAAGCACCTCTTAGCTCAGTGGAAGAGCGTTCTTCTCACAGTGAAGGACCTTGGCTCAATGTATTTGTATTCTCTACAACACTTCATGTTATTATATAACAGATACATACATTATCTTGTTTTCCAAACCTAAGAACACCTTAATCTCAGAAGGAAATGGCTAACAAATCTAAAGATATCTGCACCAACGAATTTATTTACGTGTTTGTGTTAGTATCTTGAAAGATGCCAAGGAGAAGGAGGTGGGAATGGTGCCTCAATAACTTGTGTTACTTGACTCTCACTTATTTACTGGCACAAGAAATAGTTTACCAGTCACCTCCTAAAGCAATATTTCTCGGTCACCGCTTCTATTATTTTTATCTAGTCGGGACATGAAAGAGTGTAATATAACGCAATATTTCTCAGCCGAAACATAATGCAATTTTTCCCTGTTAATACTGGATGTAGTGTTAGCCATTCCTAATATAATTCAGTCTTTTTTCAGTCACCACGTGAACCAGTCTTCCAAATATTGGTTAGGTGTCGAATAAAGACAGTCTTCCAGTTACTTCTTGAAAACTTCTGCAATCTTTCAGTTATTAACAAATCTGTATTCTCTTTTCTTTTCTCGACACTCGTACATTATGATTAGCATATACAAGGTCTCTAGCAAGCCTTTGCTAGGTAGGTAGTGTTCGCACTCTGCCGTTCCCACTTATGTATTTGATCAGCCCATCCTTAAAATTGTTCAAAGTGTTTTAGTTAAATTACACTACTTGGTATTTTGTTCTATTGATCTAGTGTCTAACCAGTACTTTCCTATATTCTTCCCAGCAGAGTTCTCACTTCCACTCACCTCTCCAGCTTACACACGACCTTGGGCACTAAGTGTTCCCAGTCAAGACTGTGGCACTGGGGCAGCAGAAGCCCCATGCCTGCTACCAACACCAACATGCTGACTAGACCACACCGAGGTCGCTGCCTCATCCTCCACCAGAGGAGCTTTGTTTTGAAGACAGCTACGTGAGGAGTTGAGTTGTTCCTGCTCGGACCTCTGACAAACTGGGTGCCTGCACGGGGTCGGGTCATTATATTACCTCATGTAGGGGGTGCCAAGGCATCTTTACCTTCTAGAGTCGGACTTCCCTCTTTCATTATTTATAAGACGGCGTTCAAAAACTGGCCGAGTCTGAGACGTCAGTGAGAACATAAAGCTTTAATTGACTGGGATGGCAGAGAGATACACTGGGGAAGCTGTATTTCTCCAATCCCTTCTCTTTCCCATTCTCCAACCTATTCTCCAACCTATTCTCCAACCTATTCTCCCCTGACGAGTGATGTTTGCACATTCAGGCATTTCGTTTCCAGATTAAACTCGACCTATGCGTTGCCAGACGTGTTAGGCAGTTTATTATTTTTTTTTAATTTTCATATTTGTGGTCACCCTTAAAATATCTAAATAAAGAAAACTGTATTTGTAAGCTTACATTTTCGTAATAAAATTAAGGAACATTGCTCAGTGAGATGAACAGTAACTCCGTGAGTATGGTGGAGTGAGGGAAGTAGATAAATAGATAGATTAACTGTCAGACACAAAAATAGATTTAATGAATGATAGATAGATCACATAATTAGAAGCAAAAAAAAAATATATAGTTGAAATAGATCTTCAGCGAGAAACAGACAGCACGAATAATGTTTACAGTAATATAAAAAAAAATTAATATTGAAATGTATAACTGAGCAGTTAAATAAGTATAAGGAGTTATAAGGAAACGTTTCTGTCACCTGGTGAGCGAAATGTTTCCACAACAATGTTACGTAATGATGCACATGTGTCTTCTGTTCATGTGTCGTTATTATGTACCTCATTTAATACAGTTAAATAAGCAATATACAAATTAATAATCTTTGTAAAATGATGTAATATACGAATGAATAATCTATGTACAGACTCACAGTGGTGTACACAGTAACTCCTGCCAGTCAAAGCCTGCCACCTACATGTCTGCCTTACACAACGCTTATTCGTCACTGTAAAACAAAACACAATATAACCTGACGCAGGTCTTAGACATGTGATGACTCGCTCAGTGGGTAAGCATTCCACTAACGTACACCAGCTGGGGATCAAACCATCACACAATAAGATGCGCTCGTAGCTTCGTAGATTCGCTGCTTGTCTTCAAAGACTTAGTGTTTGTCTGCAGTTTTCATGTTCATAGACTCTTTGTCACCAGCGCCTCACTCAGAGACTCGCTGCTTGTCTCATTCGCAACACAAAAGGGGAAACACATTCGATATCCCCAGTGAATGAATGATATTTGCTGTATTTTTTTTTTAGTCATTCTACCTCGATGGGACACGCTCACTGTGAAAGACAGTCACACTGACGGTCATACATACACACACACACACACATATATATACGTATATATATATATATATATATATATATATATATATATATATATATATATATATATATATATATATATATATATTAAATCAATTTAACTGGCAGATATCTCCCCTTCAAGTGTTCCCCTGTTCTCTGAAAATTTGCTATCTCAGTCATGTCCTCTTCGCCTATTTTTTTGATGATGTTTTCAATCTCCTGTTTTTCTTCCTGCCATCTTTCATTGTGTGTCCTCCCCTCACTCTCCTGAAGCCCATGAATAAACACTGACTTCTCCCTCTCCTTCCTCCATTGCCTTTTTCTCTGTGTCTCTGGGTCGCATTTGTACATGGCCATTGTCTCCCTTATTTTTTTCTCTAACTCTTGTTGGCATGGTCGTGCCTCTGCATGGGACCTGTCCCCTTCTTCCCCTCCCATACTGCTATCCCTGCTCCCAGCAGCTCTCCCCATTCCTTCTTTGGCCCTTCTTGGTGGACTGATAGGGCTTTAGTGTAAGTCATGTCTCCTTCTTTTCTGTTGGGCTCCTCGTTCAGTAGGGGTATACCTGCTTCAGATGCCATGTCGCTTCTGGGGAATAGCCCTGTAACTTGCTTCAGCCTATTTACCTCATATTCTAGGGCCCATATCCTGGCTTCTGAAGCTTCAGCTTGCAACTCCCATTTCTTCTTCTCTGCCTCCATTCTCTTCATTTTCCCAGAAAGCTCACCTAGTTTGCTCTCTCACTCTTGATCCATTCATTTACATTGTTCTTCCATCCATTCTTCCTTACCAGGACTATCTTCCTCTGATTCCCTGAGCCTTCAACTTTCCCTCTGAGCCATCATTTTTTATAGGTTAGGTGTTGTAATGTGTGTGTGTGCTGTTTGTGTGTGTCGAGGGGAATTATAACGGGTAGAGAGATGGGGAGAGGGAGGGAGGGGGACAGAGTGATGGAGAGGTGGAGAAAGAGTGGGAAGGGGGTAGAGTGTGTGTGGTGAGAGAGAGAGATGGAGAGAAAGAGGGATAAAGGAGGTGGGGGGTGGAGGTTGAGAGAAATAGAGAGAGAGGTGGAGAGAAAGAGGTGGTAGAGGAAGAGAGATAAAGAGGTAGAGCGAAAAAGAGAGAGAGGTGGTCTGGGGGCTAGAGCTCTCGTTTCACACACGGAGGGCCCGGGTTCGATTCCCGGCGGGTGGAAACATTTCGACGTGTTTCCTTACACCTGTTGTCATGTTCACCTAGCAGCAAATAGGTACCCGGGTTGTTAGTCGACTGGTGTGGGTCACATCCTGGGGGGCAAGATTAAGGACCCCAATGGAAATAAGACAGACAGTCCTCGATGACGCACTGACTTTCTTGGGTTATCCTGGGTGGCTAACCCTCCGGGGTTAAAAATCCGAAGAAATCTTATCTTATCTTAGAAAGACGGATAAAGGAGGGGTGGGAGTTGTAAGGAGGGAGAGATGAGGAGAGGGAGGGAGGGGGACAGGGAGAGTGATGGGGGATGGAGAGAAAGTGGGAAGAGGGCTAGAGGGAGAGTAAAGGAGGAAGGGAGAATGAAAAAAAGAGAGGGGAATGGGGGGAGGGATAGAGAGGAAGAGAGGAAAGAGATAGAGAGGTGTAGGGAAACTAATGGGTAATATAAGGTACTATTAAGTCACAGTGAAGTGTCAATTGGCCTGTGTATTTCTATATGTATGTGTGTGAACGTGTGTGCTTGTGTGAGTGTTAGCTTTGGGTTTTAGTGCATGTGTGGACGTGTATGCGCGCGTTATGCATGCATGTGAGCACTCAGAATGTTTGCATGGTCCGCATGCACATATGATTCACTGGCCTGACTTTGACCTGATGCTGACCCAGCTACCTTCACGCTAGTTCCTTCTATGTTTATCCGTCTTCCTAGAATTCCTACATCCAAGATTCCTAGCTGCCTAGTGTGTGTGTGTGTGTGTGTGGTGAGTGAGAGTGTGCCAGGAAAATAACCCTCCTCTCTTACTCCTCATTAGCCAATCTACCTGTCAATGATACTAAGTCTACTCTCTGCTTCTACAAGTGCCTGAAGAAACACACGTGTGTGTGTGTGTGCGTGTGTGTGTGTGTGTGTGTTTGTGTATGTGTTTGTGTGTGTGTGCGTGCGTGTGTGTGTGTTCGTGTGTTCGAGGGGGTGTGTTCGTGTGTGTGTGTGTGTGTATGTGTGTGCGTGTGTGTGTGTGTACTCACCTATTTGTGGTTGCAGGGGTCAAAACTTAGCTCCTGGCCCCGCCTATTCACTGATCGCTACTAGGTCCTCTCTCTCCCTTCTCCATGAGCTTTATCATATCTCGTCTTAAAGCTATGTATGGTTTCTGCCTCCACTACATCACTTGCTAGACTATTCCACTTCCTAACAAATCTATGAATGAAGAAATAATTCCTAACATCCCTTTGACACATCTGAGTCTTCAACTTCCAATTGTGTCCCCTTGTTTATGTGTCCCATCTCTGGAACATCCTGTCTCTGTCCACCTTATCTATTCTACGCAGTATTTTGTATGTCGTTATCATGTTTTCCCTAACCCTCCTGTCCTCCAGTGCCGTCAGGCCGATTTCCCTTAACCTTTCTTCGTAGGACATTCCTATTAGCTCTGTAACTAGCCTAGTTGCAGACCTTCGCACTTTCTCTAATTTCTTGATTTGTTTGATCAGGTGTAGGTTCCAAACTGGTGCTGCATACTCCAGTATGGGCCTGACGTACACGGTGTACAGTGTCTTGAACGATTCCTTACTGAGGTAATGGAACGCTATTCTCAGGTTTGCCAGGCGCCCGTATGCTGCAGCAGTTATCTGCTTGATGTGTGCTTCCGGAGACGTGCTCTGTTTTTTACTCACCCCAAGATCTTTCTCCTTGAGTGAGGTTTGCAGTCTTTGGCCACCTAGCCTATACTCTGTCTGAGGTCTTCATTGCCCTTCCTCGATCTTCATGACTTTGTATTTGGTGGGGTTAAATTCGAGGAGCCAGTTGCTGGACCACGCGTCCAGCCTGTCCAGGTCTCTTTGTAGTCCTGCCTGATCCTCATCTGATTTAATTCTCCTCATTAACATCACATCATCTGCGAACAGGGACACTTCTGAGTCTATCCCTTCCATCGTGTGTACATGGGTAATTGCGTGTTCACGTTTGTTTGTGTATGTGTGTGTGTATGTACTCACCTAATTTTGGTTGCAGGGGTCGAGACTCAGCTCCTGGCCCCGCCTCTTCGCTGTCCGCTACTGGGTCTCTGCTCTCCCTGCTCCATGAGCTTTATCATACCTTGTCTTAAAACTATGTATGGTTCCTGCCTCCACTATATCGTTCGCTAGACTATTCCACTTCCTAACTACTCTATGGCTGAAGAAATGCTTCCTAACATCCCTTTGACTCATCTGAGTCTTCAGCTTCCAGTTGTGTCCCCTTGTTTCTGTGTTCCCTCTCTGGAACATCCTGTCACTATCTACCTTGTCGATTCCCTGCAGTATTTTGTATGTCGTTATCATGTCTCCTCTAACCCTTCTGTCCTACAGTGTTGTTAGTCCTATTTCCCTCAACCTTTCTTCATATGGCATTCCCCTGAGCTGTGGAACTAGCCTTGTCGCAAACCTTTGCACTTTCTCTAATTTCTTGACATGCTTGACCAGGTGAGGGTTCCAGACTGGTGCTGCATACTCTAGTATGGGCCTGACGTACACGGTGTACAGTGTCTTGAACGATTCCTTGTTAAGGTAACGGAACGCTAATCTTAGGTTTGCCAGTCGCCCATATGCTGCCGCGGTTATCTGGTTGATGTGTGTTTCCGGAGACGTGCTTGGCGTTATACTCAACCCAAGGTCTTTCTCCTTTGATGAGGTTTGTAGCCTTTGTCCACTTAGCCTGTACTCTGTTAGCGGTCTTCTTTGCCCTTCTCCGATCCTCATGACTTTGCATTTGGTGGGGTTAAATTCGAGAAGCCAGTTGCTAGACCAGATGTCAAGCTTGTCCAGGTCTCTTTGAAGTTCTGCTTGGTCTTCAACCGATGTGATTCTCCTCATTAATTTCACTTCATCTGCGAACAGAGACACTTCTGAGTCTATCCCGTCCGTCATGTCATTCACATATACCAAGAATAGCACTGGTCCTAGGACTGACCCCTGCGGTACACCGCTCATCACCAGCGCCCACTGTGATACCTCATCACGCACTATGACCCGTTGTTGCCTCCCTGTGAGGTATTCCCTGATCCATTCCAGTGCCCTTCCTGTTATACACGCTTGGTCTTCCAACTTCTTTACTAATCTCATATGAGGAACTGTGTCGAAGGCCTTCCTGCAGTCCAGGAAAATGCAGTCAACCCACCCTTCTCTCTCTTGCCTTACCTCTGTTACTTTATCATAGAACTCCAGGAGGTTTGTTACACAGGATTTGCCTTCCCTGAATCCGTGCTGTCTGGCGTTGATTATCCTGTTCTGCTCCAGATGCTCCACCATTCTTTTCCTGATGATTTTCTTTAAGACTTTGCACACTATACACGTAAGTGACACTGGTCTATAGTTTAGTGACTCTTTTCTGTCTCTTTTTTTAAAGATGGGGACTACGTTGGCCTTTTTCCAAATCTCAGGTAGCTGCCCAGTTTCAAGGGATGTGTTGAATATTTTGGTAAATGGCACACTCAGAACCTCAGCTCCTTCCCGAAGGACCCACGGGGAGATATTGTCTGGACCCATCGCCTTTGAGGTATCAAGGTCACTGAGTAACTGCTTCACCTCCCCCTCAGTTGTGTGTATGCCCTCCAGCACTTGATACATCCCTTGTTGGTGACGCACCCCGTTATGTCTACCCAGCTGCCTTCCTGCCTCCACTGTGAATACTTCCTTAAACCTCGAGTTGAGCTCCTCACATACCTCTTGATCATTACTTGTGAGTTCCCCATCCTCGCTCCTCAGCCTTATCACCTGGTCCTTGACTGTTGTCTTCTTTCTGATGTGACTGTACATCAGTTTCGGGTCAGACTTGACTTTCGATGCTATGTCATTTTCGTACTGTTTCTGGGCCTCCCTCTGTACCTGTGCATACTCGTTTCTAGCTCTTCGTCTAATCTCTTTGTTTACTTGGGTTCTATGCCTTCTGTACCTTTTCCATTCTCTGACACTCTGAGCCTTCGCCTCCCTGCACCTTTGGGTAAACCAGGGACACTTTCTGGTCTTCCCATTTAATCTTTTTCCTTTGGGTATAAACCATTCCTTTGCCTCCTTACACTTTGCCGCTACGTATTCCATCATTTCATTTACTGACTGTCCTTCCATTTCCATTTCCTACAGAACCTCCTGCAGGAAATTCCTCATACCCATGTAGTCCCATCTTTTAAAGTCTGGTTTGTCTCTTTCAGCACCGTGTTCCCTCTCCACCTACTCAAAGCTCAGCACCATATGGTCGCTGGCTCCCAGGGGGCTCTCGTGTGTTATGTCCTCGATATCTGAGCTGCTCAGGGTGAATACAAGGTCCAGCCTTGCTGGTTCGTCCTCTCCTCTCTCTCTGGTCGTGTCTCTGACATGTTGGTGCATCAGGTTTTCCATTACCACGTCCATTATCTTGGCTCTCCAAGTTTCTGGACCCCCACGTGGTTCTTGGTTCTCCCAGTCGATCTCCCTGTGGTTGAAATCGCCCATGACCAGTAACTTCGCTCTGCTCATGTGCGCTTTTCTTGCCACCTCCGCCAGGGTGTCCACCATTGCTCTGTTGTTCTCGTCATATTCCTCTCCTGACCTCCTGCAGTTCTGTGGTGGGTTATACATCACTGCAATGACTATCTTGTGCTCCCCAGACTGGATGGTACCTACTATAAAGTCCCTTTCTCCATACACTTCCAATCAAGTGTGTGTGTGTGTGTGTGTGTGTGTGTGTGTGTGTGTGTGTGTATGTGTGTGTGTGTGTGTGTGTGTACGATCATGGTGTGGAAAGAATGCAAATAACTTGCTCTTATATCTGGTTTTGCCTGTGTGAACCAATTTGCAGCTTCTCTCTCGTATGTATTCCCCAAAACACAAGTGAGCTGATTGGAATATAACTTTATATTTAAATTACTTCTATTTTTCTGTATTTTACCTCACGCAATAAACGCAGTCGTGAACACCGGTGATAAACACATTCTATTTGATGTGTAAACCAGTAGTGAACTTATTTCTCCATTTTAGTTATGTGTGAAGTCAACGTTAAGACCTCCCCTGCTTTCCTGCAAGCAGATATAGAGATGAACACACACCTGTGTCAACACAGTCAGATGTGTACCCGATGACATAGATATATCAAAGAGTCGGATGGATATACAATGACCTTCAGCTGCACACACGGAGTGTATCAAACGTCTGATGAACATTCACTGTCACATACACCAATGCACGCTTGTTAGATGTGTATATGTATACAATGACACACACACACACAAACACACACACACACACACAACACATACACACATATACATACATATTGTTTTACCCTGACGAATAAGGATTGTGTAAGGAAGATATGCAGGTGGCAGGTTATGACTGACAGGAGTTACTGTGTACACGCCTGTGTCGGCAGATAATGTAATTATCATTTTACATAGATTATCTATACATTTGTATATTACATCGTTTTACAAAGATTAACCGCTGCAGCATATGGGCGCCTGGCAAACTTGAGAATAACGTTTCGACATCTAAGGAGTCATTCATGACACTGTATACCGTGTACGTCAGGTGCATATTGGAGTATGCAGCACCAGTGTGGAACCCACACCTGATCAATCATGTCAATAAACTGGAGAAAGTGCAAAAGTTTCTAACAAGATTAGTCCCGGAGCTAAGGGGTATATCTTATGAAAAGAGGTTATTAGAACTCAACTTGACGACACTGGAGGACAGGAGGGAATGGGGGGGACTTGATAAAGACGTATAAAATTCTGAGAGGAATTGACAAGGTGGATACGGTTAGAATGTTTCAGAGATGGGACACAGGAACAAGGGGGTACAACTGGAAGTTGAGAACTCAGATGCGCCATAGAGATATTTGGAAGTATTTCTTTAGCCTTATAGTTGTCAAGAAGCGGAACAATCTGGAGAGTGAAGTAATGGAGGCAGGATTCATACATAGTTTTAAGAAGAGGTATGATAGGCTCTTGGAGCGAGGAGAAAGAGTGACCTAGTAGGCACTAGCGAAGAGGCGGGGCCAGGAGCTGTGAATCGACACTTGTAACCACATTTAGGTAAGCGCACACACACACACACACACACACACACAGGAGCTTTGAATCGACCCCTGCAACCACAACTAGGTGAGTACAAGGGACGTTACAACAACAAGAATCTTAGCGGGTGCAGACGGTGACGCAAACAGGAAACCAAAACACTCTAGCAACAGGAAAACTCTCAGAATCGGAGAAGGAAGGGGGGGAGGGAGGAAGAGGACAGGGAGGTGCGAAGGAAGAGTCTAATCTGAAACAAGATCATAAGGCATAACAACACTGATGTTATCAATTCAAATGACGAAATGAAATCCCTGGCCCACTGTTGACTTCATCTTCATCCTGACATCTCTCTGTGTTTCATAATAATAATAAAAAAAAAACTATTAAAGGTAATGCTGGGAAAGGCACTGATTGACCCACATGGGTTTAGCTCTTTAAAATTATTAATAAAATTTCAAATGAGCTGAGGTACGTAATAGCTCTTACTTTGTAAATAAAGGTAGGAACTCTTAACCTAACTCGAGAGAAAGAGAGAGAAAAAAAAGAGAGGGCAAAGGGCAAGTAACCAAAAACAGACGGAGTTGGGATAGTCACAACAGGATGCCACGACTGCTGACGCTGCTGACTCCCTTAGAGATGGTGACGCTGTTATGGTGGTGGTGACATTGTTATGGTGGTGGTGACATTGTTATGGTGATGGTGGTGCTGTTGTTGGTGGTGGCGCAGACGGTAATAATGGTGCTGTTGGTGGTGGTGGCACAGATGGTGATGATGTGCTGTTGTTGTTGTTACTAGTGGTGGCGCTTTTGGTGGCGGCGGCGGCGTTGTTGCAGTACCTCATAGAGACTACGACGATAACTTGAGGAACAGACAGGAAAGACTGGGTGTACTTCAGTGGATCAAAACGTCCCTCAGGGAAACTAAAACCCAGAGAGTGTCTAACCAGGAGGTGTGAGAAAGGGAAAGAGTGACAAGCGGGGTACCGCAAGAATTGGTGTTAGAACCTACCTGAAGTCTACCTGGAGGGCATTCCGGGGATCAACGCCCCCGCGGCCCTGTCCATGACCAGGCCTCCTGATGGATCAGGGCCTGATCAACGAGGCTGTTACTGCTGGCCGCATGTGATCCAACGTACGAACCACAGCCCGGCTTATCTGGCACTGACTTTAGGTATCTGTTTAGCTCCCTCTTGAAGACAACCAGGGGCCTATTGGTAATTTCCCTAATGGCTGGTGGGAGGCTGTTGAACAGTCTTGGGCCCCGGACACTTATTGTGTTTTCTCTTGGTGTACCAGTGGCGCCCCTACTTTTCACTGGGGGTATGTTACATCGCCTGCCAAGTCTTTTGCTTTCGTAGGGAGTGATTTCTGTGTGCAGGTTAGGGACGAGTCCCTCCAGAATCTTCCAGGTATAGATTATGATATATCTCTCTCGCCTGCGCTCCAGTGAGTAAAAGTCAAGTGCTTCCAGGCGTTCCCAGTAGTTAAGGTGTTTGATAGAACTTCAATCTTTCTTCATATTGAAGATTTCTAATGAATTATTTTTGTCATTCATCGCTGAATGTTTTCTAAGGAATTTATATCTATTCTCTAATATGGAGACCAGAACTGAGCTGCGTAATCTAGGAGAGGCCTTACTAATGATATATAAAGCTGTAGTTTAACCGCTGGACTTCTGTTGCTTACATTTATTAAAGGAAATGTTTCATCATTAGGACTGATGAACATCTCGTGTCGAAACTTTCCCTTTAATTAATATTTTGAACTGTTCATAAGTGTCCTTTTCCACAGTTTCTCGGTATCACCAGACCATTTACACCGGTACTACTCAGCTCCTTCTGAAAACCAATCATTCCCACCCACCTATTTGTCTAGCCTTTTCCCAAAACTATTCAAGATTATCTTTCGAATCTTTAGCCACTTTAATTTCTCTGTCCGTTTAGCCTTCCTTATTTCTATTTAACTTCCCTGTTAATGTGAATATATTAATTCACAAGATGACCCTCATCTCTCATATCTCTTTCTTCTTTCCTAAAACATGTCTAAAAAAAAATTTCATTTATTTCGGTTCATGTTTATTCGATCTTGTTTTCTATAAGATTTTTAGTGTAGAGCTGTAGAATAAACTCTTGGCTCCTCTTGCTTATGCTTCTTGATGTAAATCCCAGTAATCTGTTAGCCTTGTTACATGCTATGCTTAGTTGCTGTCTTGTGTTGCTGTCTTGTTTGCTGTCTTGTGTTGCTGTCTTGTGTTGCTGTCTTGTGTTGCTGTCTTGTGTTGCTGCTTACCATAACTTCCAAATTCTGAATTATTTAGTTTGTAAGTGACAGGGTAATTTACAGTCCCAAGCTTTAGGACTTTGCATCTACATTGAACTGCATCTGCCACTTTTTTTATCACGACCTTAGCTTATTCAAATCCTCCTGAAGCTCAGTGGCATCTTCCTCTAAATCAGGGCTCCCAAGCTCTTCAGCTCATAGACCTCTCCATGACGTTTCAGATTGTTCATCGACCCCCAAGCGTTTATTATATGAAAATAATTTAATAAATAGAACTTTAACTAATAATACTACAAATAACAAAAACAACAACAACAACAATAATAATAATAATAATAATAATAATAATAATATAAATAATAATAATAATAATAATAATAATAATAATAATAATAATAATAAAATGACTTCATAAAAATAGGTAATATTTAAATTATGAAAAATATAAGATTTAACATATCTTTTTTACTGAAACTGTTGATATCATTAATGGGAAGAATGTATATGATAAGCACCAACAAGAGCACCGATATCTGGATGGACACTGGTGAATTTTAGTGGTAAGTCACTAGGCTCTTCCAGATTCAGTCTGTTTCTCTTCTTAGTTAGAATTGCATTTGCATGGCTAAAACCCCCTTTTGACCCCCAGCAATTTATCCACCCCTTCGACGGTCGCATCGATCCATAGGAGTCAATATTGACCACTTTAGAGAACCCTGATCTCAATCAATTATTCTGCCTACTTTTGTGTCGTCAGTGAATTTGCTCATATCAATTGTTATTCACTCGTCAAGGCCATTAATGTAAATTAAGAACAACAATGGGCTTAAAACTGATTTTTGTGGGACGCCATTTGTGACAGATTTCCACTCAGATTTCGCCCCATTCATGCAGACTCTGTTTTATATTGGTCAGCCATGCCTCGATCTATGACAGGACTTTTCCTTCCAACACATTAGCTGCCATTTTCTTTTACAGTCTTTTGTGTGGTACTCTATCAAAAGCTTTAGTAAAATCCATGATCAACTGCCTCAAATACTTTACTGAAAAGTCAGTAAATTAGTCAGGCAGAAATAGCTCCTCTTGAATCCATGATGTGTGTCATGAATCAAATTATGCTTCTCCAGATGGCTTTTTACGATTTATTTTTTATTAACACATCGGCCTTCACCCACCAAGGTAGGGCGGCCCAAAAAAGAAAAACTTTCATCATCATTCACTCCATCAGTGTCTTGCCAGAGGCGCGCTTACACTACAGTTATAAAACTGCAACATTAACACCACTCCTTCAGAGTGCAGACACTGTACTTCCCATCTCCAGGACTCAAGTCAGGCCTCCCGGTTTCCCTGAATCCCTTCATAAATGTTACCTTGTTCACACTCCAACAGCACGTCAAGTCCTAAAAACCATTTGTCTCCATTTGCTCCTATCTAACACCCTCACGCATGCTTGCTAGAAGTCAAAGCCCCTCGCACAGAAACCTTCCTTTACCCCCTCCCTCCAACCTTTCCTGGGAAGACCCCTACCCCGCCTTCCCTCCACTACAGATTTAAACACTCTCGAAGTATTGTATTTTGTTCCTTCCTCTCTACATGTCCGAACCATACTCAACAACCCCTCCTCAGCCCTCTGGATAATAGTTTTGGTAATCCTGCACCTCCTAATTTCCAAACTACGAATTCTCTGCATTATAGCCAACCCACACATTGCCCTCAGACATGACATCTCCACTGCCTCCAGCCTTCTACTTATTGCAACATTCACCACCCATGTTTCACACCCGTATAAGAGCGTTGGTACAACTATACTCTCATACATTTCCCTCTTTGCTTCCAGGGACAAAGTTCTTTGTCTCCACAGACTCCTAAGTGCACCACTCAACGTTTTTCCCCTCATCAATTCTATGATTCACCTCATCTTTTATAGACCCATCTGCTGACACATCCACTCCCAAATATCTGAATACATTCACCTCCTCCATACTCTCTCCCTCCAATCTGATATTCAGTCTTTCGTCACCTAATCTCTCTCTCTCTCATCTACACTCCTCTCTTCTCCAGGTGCATACACACTTATTATGACCCACTTTTCGCATCCAACCCTTATTTTAATCAACATAATCTTTAGTTCTACAAACCTGAAAAAAAAAACTTTCGGATTAGTTTTAGAATGATTAACAACTTTAATGTCACAGTCACGTTTAGCCTTTCTTACTTCTTTTTTTTAACCTCCGTTTTGCTGTGAATTTATTAATTCATAACTTAACCCTCACTTCTCTTGATATGCTTATAAATTCCTTTTTCTCTCTAAAAGATGTTTGAGCTTCCTTTTCATCCAATTTTGATCTTTTAATTTCAATCTTATTTATATGTAGGGAATAAAAGTTCTTTGGGCAGCGTTTATAGTTCTCCTTGTTTCCCTAACTTACACATGACAGGTGTAATCTGCTAAGCAAAAATCTGGGATACTTACTAAATTCTCTTTACTTAAAGTCTTCCATTCAATGTTGAATGCAATAGATTTACGGTCTCTCTCGTACACACACACACACACACACACACACACACACACACACACACACACACTACTTAATATTCACTGCTTTCGATAAGAAAACAAATGACCTTTGTTGTCCGCTGAGAGACACAAGGAAATTAAATCTTTAATAGAATCAGGAGCAGGATGGTGTCCCAGGCAGAACACACACACCCATCTAACACCCACCCCTCAAACTCTCCCTGTCCTCACCCCTCACAATCTTCCCTCACCTCCACCCCTCACACCTCCCCTCATTCTTTACACTTTCTTTAAGAGATGAATCAGTGGACTAATAAGTCAGTATAAAGCCTCGGTTAAATTAAAAATTAAAATCCCCATTTCTTCCGAAAATCAAACTACGGGAATAATTAATTTCATATGATAAACAATAGAAAGGAAAATTAGACACTAAAATTTACATATCTGACAAGTGTACCATTGTTCTAGTATACCTTTGTTTCAGCGTACCGTTGTTCCAGTGTACCGTTGTTCCAGTGTACCACAAGTGGTACACAAACCACACATCACACGAGTGTTCAGTGTACCACAAGTGGTACACAAACCCACACATCACACGAGTGTTCAGTGTACCACAAGTGGTACACAAACCCACACATCACACGAGTGTTCAGTGTACCACAAGTGGTACACAAACCCACACATCACACGAGTGTTCAGTGTACCACAACTGGTACACAAACCCACACATCACACGAGTGAATCATTCTTTGAGAGTACCATAGCTAGTACTGCAAGCACACACGTCATACACAGCAACAAGAACTGCTGGTTACCTCCCTTCAAGGCAGGTAGGAGCCTTAATGCTGATGAAAAGCTCTTGGTCCACTGGAATTAAAACTACCCTTCCCTTCCGCAAATCATACCTGATTACCTCCCTTTCTCTATTACCCTTGAAGGTTACCTGGGTATTACTCACACAAGACAATCTAGAATAGCTATGTACTTAAGACGGTTTCCTTTTTTATATACACTTCTATTTAGGTGAATTAAGTAATACAGGGATTTATTCATAAATGTTATTTTAGCATTACATCAATAGGTTAGGATAACCTTAATAACGAAAGATTATCACGTCCACCAAAAAAAAAGTGAGGTGAAATTATAGCGGAGAGCCTGGGAATTGTGCTGTAGTATTGGTGTGATGGGAAGGGAGCGACGGAAGGGGGAGAAGGGAAGGGGTTAAGAAGAGAGGCTTCGGAAGAATTGAAAGGGAAAAATACAACTTCTCTGGATCACCTGACCTCAAGAGTTTCTCATCATTGCTAACTCACCTCCATCCAATTTCCTTCTGCCGGCGGTTCTAACCGTCCCTCCCACAGCCCGTCTCTCTCCTTTCTTACCCTGTCCGATTTTGAAACTGAACAGGACGAGAACTGTTCGCATTTTATCTGTAACTTGCATAGATTCTTGTCTCGCAAACTGAATATTGCCTTAATTTTTGAAATCGGTACTTGATATATTACATTATTCAGAGGAATGGCAATACGCCAACAATGTAAGACGCCAACAGTATAATACGCCAACAGGAAGGTAAGACGCTGCCGTGGAATCCCTGTTGATGCAATGTTGTACCAGTAAAGACTCCTCTGCATTGTCTTAGTCACCAGACAGTTTTATTATTATTATTTTTACCGTTGTACCTCCGTGTGCCCCCCTCAACCGTCAACAGACTCTAGAGATCTCTCAACATCGATCAGTAGACCTAACTTGCAAGAATTACGTGGTTACCTGCCCTCATTACTACCCTTTTCGGTCAAACTCTCATAATATATCAAAAACTGTTAGCAATAATAAGACGAACAAAGAATTTGACACTTAGAAATGTATATTATTGTTTAGAACACCTGCCGACATAGACAAGCAGGCCTACCTTTCAAGAATTACGAAATTACCTCTACTTGCCTGACAGTCAAACCCTCATAACATGTTAAATACTGACTATGAGAAGTGTAACCACTTCGAAATTTAAGTGTTTATTTTAAATATGTACGTATGTCTGTGGGACTCATTATGTGGAGGCCCTGTCAAGATAAATCAGTAGGCCTACTTTGGTAGAATTACTAGGCTACCTACCTACCTACCTACCTACTTACCTACCTACCTACCTACCTACCACTTACCTCCCTACATACCTACCTACCTACTTACCTCCCTCCTGCTTCCTCCTCATCCTCCTCACTCTGCCTCCCCTCATCCTGCCTCCTGCCTCCTGCCTCCCCTGCCTCCTCCCTCACCTCCCCTACCTCCTCCTCCTCCACCCTTCCACCTCTCCTACCTCCTCCTACCTACCTATCAGTCAACTCTCTAACATATCAAATAGTGTCAGCACAAATGAGAACTGTAATGACTTTGACATTTCACTTAAAATATGTACGTATGTCTATGTGTGACTCACTGTGTGGAAGACCTGTCTTGTGTATATATATGTATATATATATATATATATATATATATATATATATATATATATATATATATATATATATATATATATATATATATATATACGTATATTCTTATATAAATTCACAGAAAGAAAATGGGAGACTGGCTGTATCTGCAAAATAAAGATTTGCCACAAGAAAACGGGTGAGAAGCCTTGAGGGTAGCCTTAACAAAAAACTTCCTTGCGATGTGTGGTGTGGGAAGGCGTTCCCAGCCGTACAATACACCAACACGGCCCTTCATTACGTCGGCTCCCAATTAAGCTCCCGCCCATTTCCCTTCTAATGAGGGAGCATCTCCACTCCGCCTGCTTCATTAGCATTCATATATCCATAAAAATTAGGTCATAAATAAGCCTTTTTTTATTTGTCGTATTTTTATCTCGTTGTGTAACATGTATATCAGGGAACGAATGGCCTGGTGATAATTACTTTATTTTGGGTTCTTTTTTTATGACGAGGCTAATGGTGCCTGCCTCTCTGCAGCCGATGTGTGCGGCTGATGGTGTGAGAGTCAGACGAAGGGATTGGAGAGACAGTGAACTAGAGGCCCAGAAAGTGCTCAACAAAGAATTTTATGTACATGTATTTATAATATTTGTAATATTCTTGCTATTGTCACCTTTATTTCTAGCCAGATCGTTAAATTCGAGGACTTTCGCATCAAAAACAATGAAAAATTCTTTAACACAGTAGTCATCCTCAACAACCAGAAACCCTTTAAACATTCACATTATTTTTGAAAAATTCAATAATAATAATAATAATAATAATAATAATAAAATTAGTAATAATAGTTTTATTACTATTATTATTATTATTATTATTATTATTACTATTACCTGAGACATCCTGGGGCATCCTAAAGGATTGAAGCTGCACTCAACCATGCATCAATTAGTTAAGACTCTCCCACTAGCCAGGCGTATGAAAACATTTATATATGCTTGGAAGAACATCCACCTGGTGCTTAGAGCAAGAGGCGTATGCTGCCTCTTGCTCTAATAACCAGGTGGATATAAGTGTATAATGGTTTAGAAGCTTTTGTACTTCACACATCATGAACTTAAGTGCGCTTTGAATACCCTTGAGAATATAACCACCTAAAGATGCAATGAGCCGATCCTATCTTTTAAAAGGGGGGTGTAGACTCGGCTTAACTAGTTAAGGGTCATTATATTACATATGTCCTCTTTTCTGACGAATATACAAACAGTGTCCATCCTAGGACACTATGATGCTGTAGTTAATTTACTTGTCAGTTAAAATACAGTACAAGTATAGGTACATTTATAAGTACATGTGTGAACACGGGTATGTATTAGTTCATGTATATGCAAAGTACAGGGACATGAGCAGTTATAAATGTCGATTCAGGTGTGTATACAAAAGCAATACAAGCGCAGGTACATTTATGCTGAACAACCTTGATAATGTGAGAAATCACGAAAGCGCTTGGATGTTCATTATTTTTTCACAGTGGTTCTTTTGCATATTGTGATATCATTTGTTCACGGTGATCTTATTGTATATACGATGCTCCTGCAAACAATGGATCCTGGCACAACCTTCTGCTTTTTGGCAATGCCTGTTTGGCTGTCCCACCAAGGAGGGACAAGTCACTAGCTACATCTGTTATCAGGGCAATAAATGCATTCCCTAGAGATGACAACCTTGTCCGTATCCTCCAGGACGTCAAACACCCGCCAGGCAAATGTCAACAACAGGACACCAGACGCCTCAAAAATCAGGGCCCACATTAGCAGAAAAATAGAAGAGGGTAATACTATCGGAGCACTGAGGCTTATAACCAGTGAGGATACCATCGCTCCTAAGGATATCATTACAGCACAAGCCCTGAAGGACAAACATCCGCCCAGGGCTCCCAGTACCAACATTGACCCCCTTGACATTGCAGCAGGTCAAGAACATTTAACCTTACGGGACGCCGATGTGTATAAAGCTGCTATGTCTTTCCCACAGGGCTCAGCAGGAGGTTTCACTGGTTTAAGGCCACAACACTTGAAACAAATGCTCAATCCAGGTCTTGGTGAGGTCTCTGAGAGATTGTTGTCTGAACTCACCAAATTTTCCAATGGGTGCCTGGCTGGTAGTGTCCCACAGACCATTAGACCCCTTTTCTTTGGTGCCTCACTGTGTGCCCTCCGGAAAAAGGATGGAGGAATCAGGCCCATTGCAGTGGGCAACACCCTTCGGCGCCTAGTTGCCAAGGCTGCAGTACGAAGGGTGAGTCAAGATGCTGCCTCAATGTTGAAACCAACTCAGCTCGGTTTTGGTGTTCAACAAGGCTGTGAAGCAGCTGCCCATGCAGCACGAGTATACATCAACAACATGTCCAATGAAAAAGCCTTAATCAAATTGGACTTTGCCAATGCTTTCAACTCAGTCAGAAGGGATGCTGCTCTCCAAGCAGTTTCTAGGCACTTTCCTTCCTCTATCCCTTCATAGAATCGTGTTATAGTGTGGCTTCTAAACTTTTGTTTGGGGACCATGAAATTGACTCGTGTGAGGGTGTGCAACAGGGGACCCTCTTGCTCCCTTTCTATTCTGTCTAGCCATCAAGGATGTCACAGAAGCATTTCCAGTGAGCTCAATATCTGGTTCTTGGATGACGGGACCCTAGCTGGCACTACACAATCTCTCCTGGGAGACATCAGGAAAATTAAAGATATGGTAGGTAGCCTGGGCCTATCTTTAAACCCCACCAAATGTGAGATAGTTTCCACCAATCCACAGATGATCCAGGACATTAGGGCTGTTTTACCAGGGGCACGAGCCATCGATCCAGCCAACAGCACTCTCCTTGGTGCTCCCCTTGGGCCCAATGCCATCGATCTGGTCCTGGAAAAAAATCTCCGACCTCAGGACGATGGAAGGTAGGATGAAAGACATTGATACACATGATGCCTTCAACCTACTCACCAGGTGCCTGTCAATCCCAAAACTTACATACTTCCTGAGATGTTCCCCAGCCTTCAACAGCCCGAAACTCGAGGAATACGACTCTCTCCTCAAGACCATGCTAGAGAGTGTATTGAATCTTTCCCTCGAAGATGGACAGTGGTTGCAAGCTTCACTTCCAGTCAGACTTGGGGGCTGGGAGTACGCAAATCCTCCCAGATTGCCCTACCAGCCTTCTTATCCTCTTCCATAGCATCAAATGAGCTAATAAAACAAATTCTTCCATACAACCTCAGTGATTCAGCAGGAATACAGGACCCTAGCTACACCAGTGCCATCACTGAATGGGAGACTCTTGCTGCTCCAACACCAAAACCTAGTGAAGAACAGGCCTACAAACAGTCAAGCTGGGACAGCCCCATTGTTGAAAAGATACTTGCCAATATGCTCAGGGCCGTAACATCAGACAGGAGACTGCCCGTCTCCTAGCCGTGAGTGCACCTCACTCTGGGGACTTCCTCCAAACAGTTCCCATTTCGGCCATGGGAACACGCCTGGACCCTAAGACCCTTCGTATTGCAGTGGCTCTGCGCCTTGCTGCCCCCATTCACACGGAATATACGTGTATTTGCGGCGATGCGCAAGCCGACCAATATGGTCTACATGGTCTTAACTGTTCTAAAACCAAGGGTTGGCATGCAAGACACAATGAGGTCAACGACATCATAAAGAGAACCCTCGCTACAGCTGGATGCCCAGCCGAGAGAGAGCCTCGATCACTAGCAGCCAACAACGCCCACAACCCAGCAAACCGCCCCGACGGGATCACCATCTATCCTTGGAAGAATGGCAAGCTCTTAGCATGGGATTATACCTGCGTGTCGACACTGGCTGACACTTACATCCATCACAGTGTTGGGCGACAGGGAGGAGCTGCTGACCACAGAGAGGAGTACAAGATCGGCAAGTACAGGGACATAAGCCAACAGTATAAATTTGTCCCAGTGGGATCGGAGACCTTGGGAGCGTGGGGAAAAAATGCAACACGTTTCCTTAAAGAGCTGGGTTCCAGACTCATCGACACCACCAGGGACCCAAGGGCAGCCACGTTCATGTTCCAGCGTGGCCATCCAGAGGGGAAACGCATGCTGCATACTCGGCTCGCGTCCGGCTTCGGAGGAGCTGGAGGAGATTCATAATCTTTAACATATTGTACCATTGTATTCATGTTCATGTTTGTGTGTTTTATAAATGTATTCTGTCTATTAATAAAGCATTTATATGTATGTATGTGTGTATATAGGATGGGGTGGTAGGAGAAGTGGAATATTCAAACGGCTTCAGGAAGAAATCCAAATATTCTTCCTTGATGCCTTTTTATCCACTTCTCCGAGGCTATGGGTCCCACAATTTGCACCAGAGGTGGACCCCATTATATAAAAAAAAAAAAAAAATAAAATATATAATATATATATATATATATATATATATATATATATATATATATATATATATATATATATATATATATATATATATATATATATATATATATATATATATATATATATATATATTTTTTTTTTTTTTTTTTTCAACAAGTCGGCCGTCTCCCACCGAGGCAGGGTGACCCAAAAGAAAGAAATCCCCAAAAGAAAATACTTTCATCATCATTCAACACTTTCACCACACTCATACATAATCACTGTCTTTGCAGAGGAGCTCAGATACGACAGCTGAAAAAGTCCCTCCCAGCTGTCACTATCTCAGACCCCTCCTTTAAAGTGCAGGCATTGTACTTCCCATTTCCAGGACTCAAGTCCAACTAAATCAATTAACTGGTTTCCCTGAATCCCTTCACAAAATGTTACCCTGCTCACACTCCAACAGATCGTCATGTCCCAAAAACCATTCGTCTCCATTCACTCCTATCTAACACGCTCACACATGCTTGCTGGAAGTCCAAGCCCTCGCCCACAAAACCTCCTTTACCCCTTTCCCCTCCAACCTTTTCTAGGACGACCCCTACCCCGCCTTCCTTCCCCTACAGATTTATACGCTCTCCAAGTCATTCTACTTTGATCCATTCTCTCTAAATGACCAAACCACCTCAACAACCCCTCTTCAGCCCTCTGACAAATACTTTTAGTAACTCCACACCTTCTCCTAATTTCCACATTCCGAATTTTCTGCATAATATTTACACCACACATTGCCCTTAGACAGGACATCTCCACGGCCTCCAGCCTCCTCCTCGCTGCAGCATTTGCAACCCATGCTTCACACCCATATAAGAGTGTAAATATATATATATATATATATATATATAATATATATATATATATATATATATATATATATATATATATATATATATATATATATATATATATATATATATATATATATATATATATATATATATATATATATATATATATATATATATATATATATATATATATATTATTTAGCTGTTGATGTAATCATTGTCTTCAGTGTTCTATGCTATTGAGTCTGTCAGGCGTTGTTTCCTAGGCCGAATTTGGCATGAGGCTAAGATCTGCTGCTTGTGACAATATGCTTTCAAAATAAACTTCAACGATCTTTTAAAATAAACTTCTGCAACGATCGTTTAGAATAAACTCTTGTAATAAAACGATCACACAGACTCCTGCAACGAAAGATCAAAATGAGATTCTGCATTCAACGGTAAAATTAACCTACCCACCTCTCTCTCCCTCTCTCTCTCTCTCTCCCTCTCTTACTCTCGCTCTCTCTCGTTGAATGAAATACTTGACTATTCAGGCAGACAAGTGTGTACAGCACGAAAGTCTCCACCAATCCTGAACCTCCAGATCTCTACGTCATTAATCACACTTACGTCACTACATCGACGTCATCAATATTCCGCATTCGTGGCCCTGGCCCTGGCTTAGTACTCCCCAGCTGGTGGCCTGTGCTTGGTGGGACGGAAATTTCCGCCTATATTGCAGAGATTCGGGGGGTGATTTTACGTAAATCGAGAGCACTAGCTGTAATTCATATGAGGTGAATACGAAATGCGGTTCTTCAAGGAGTATCGGTAAGAGAAACGGACAGAGAGCTATCCATCTTTCTGAGGAGAGGTTGGAGAAGAGCGGGCACAAAATAGAAGCCATCAGCCCAAATCGTCTAGCGACCTCTTGTATATTTCAGAATACTCCATCATTCCCCACTTGAAATCTTGTTTTTATTTAATGGTCTCTTATGTTAACTTTTTTTTTTTGGTAGGTAAGATTCATCAGGAAACAGGACAAGTTTTTATTTTTGACACGATTCTTGAAAGAGTCATATATGATGAGCCGCCACTGGAGCTTTTGGTCATCTGACAGAGGCCTTCCGCTGGCTTTCCGGTCCACCCTTTCAAAAATAGGAATTTTGTTGTGACTGTACACGCTGTATATGTAAACATTAACGTCTAGACTTCGTCAACACTCAGACTGTCTTCCCACTGAGGTTAAATTTTGGTGTGGGTCCATATGTAAATGCAGGTGTGGGTCACATGTGTAGGTGCTGGTATGGGTCATATATGTAATGGCTAGTGTGGGTCACATCTGTGGTAGTATGGGTCACATGTGTAGGTGCTGGTATGGGTCATATATGTAATGGCTAGTGTGGGTCACATCTGTGGTAGTATGGGTCACATGTGTAAGTGCTGGTGTGGGTCACGTGTAAGTGCTGGTGTGGGTCAATTTGTAAGTGCTGGTGTGGGTCATATGTGTAAGTGCTGGTGTGGATTACATTTGTGGTAGTGTGGGTCTCCGGTGTAAGTGCTGGTGTGGGTCACATGTGTAAGTGCTGGTGTGGGTCACATGTGTAAGGGTTGGTGTGAGTCACATCTGTGGTAGTGTGGGTCACATGTGTAAGTGCTGGTGTGGGTCATATGTGTAAGTGCTGGTGGGGGTCACATTTGTGGTAGTGTGGGGTCTCATGTGTAAGTGCTGGTGTGGGTCACATGTGTAAGTGCTGGTGTGGGTCACATGTGTAAGTGCTGGTGTGGGTCACATGTGTAAGTGTTGGTGTGGGTCACGTGTAAGTGCTGGCGTGGGTCACATGTGTAAGTGCTAGTGACGGGTCACACGTAGTGCTGGTGTGGGTCATATGTGTAAGTGCTGGTGTGGGTCATATGTGTAAGTGCTGGTGTGGGTCATATGTGAAAGTGTTGGTGTGGGTCACGCGTAAGTGTTTGTGTGGGTCACGTGTAAGTGCTGGTGTAGGTCACATGTGTTAGTGCTGGTGTGGGTCACATGTGTAAGTGCTGGTGTGGGTCACATGTGTTAGTGCTGGTGTGGGTCACATGTGTAAGTGCTGGTGTGGGTCACATGTGTAAGTTCTGGTGTGGGTCACATGTGTAAGTCCTAGTGACGAGTCACATATAAGGGCTGGTGTGGGTCATATGTGTAAGTGGCAGTCTGGGTCACATGTGTAAGTGCTGGTGTGGCTCACATCTGTGAGTATAGGCGTCGCTAATATTTTTTTTAGCGAGAAAAATTTATTCCAATAAGAACATTATCTACAAAAAAAAAATAAAAAATTGTAATAATATTGGT
>WNWK01011896.1:5194-62228 GCA_009830355.1 Cherax destructor | reverse complement strand
TTTTTTGAAAGTAATTTATAGTATGAGTATTTAGTTTAGGGTGAGTAGGTGGTAACATAATAGTAGCATATTAGTAAAAATTGAAATTATCTTATAGGAAAATAATATTTACAGTATGAGTATTTAGTTTAGGGTGAGTAGGTGGTTTTTGAGAAGAGTCTTAAATTGATTTTCAGACAAGGTTATCTTAGTATTTACTGGTAATGAATTCCAGATTCTGGGGCCCTTTATGTGCATAGAATTTTTACATAGGTTGATATGGACTCGGGTATATCAAAAAGTGATCTGTGTCTTGTGTTGTGGTCATGGGTCCTATTAAAGTTGGTGAGGAGAATTTTGAGCGGAGGGTTTATATTAGAGTGTAGAGTTTTATGTATGTAGTAGGCACAAGAATAAGTGTGAATGTTCTTTACGGTGAGTAGTTTTAGGCTTTTGAATATTGGTGGAGTATGCTGTCTAGAGTGGGAATTTGTTATCATTCTGACTGCAGCCTTTTGCTGGGTTATGAGTGGTCTAAGGTGATTTAATGTTGTTGATCCCCATGCACAGATTCCATAGGTGAGATAAGGGTAGATAAGTGAATGATATAGTGCAAGGAGAGCTGATTGAGGCACATAGTAGCGTATCTTTGATAATATGCCTACTGTCTTTGAGATTTTCTTGGAAATTTGTTGTATGTGTGTTTGGAATTTAAGGCTACTGTCAAGGTGGATTCCTAGGAATTTTCCCTCTGTGAGTCTTGTGATGGGTGAACCATTGAGCGTTATGTTAAGTGGAACATTTGTGGCTTTGTTTCCAAACTGTATGAAGTAGGTCTTGTCAGTATTGAGAGTAAGCTTGTTAGTCGTCATCCATGTTGATATTTTCTGTAATTCGGCATTAACAGTGTTGGCCAGTATGACTGGATTTGGGTGAGAGAAGACATATGTTGTGTCATCTGCAAATAATATGGGTTTGAGTAGTTGTGATGCATTCGGTAGGTCATTTATGTAAATGAGGAATAGGAGTGGCCCCAGGACACTTCCTTGAGGGACTCCGACTGTAATTTGTTGTGTGGAAGAGTTCGCTCCATTTGTGTACACGTATTGGCTTCTGTTACTAAGGTATGACTTTAGGTAGTTGAGTGAGTGCCCCTTATACCATAGTGTGCTAATTTTGTGAGCAGTAAATCATGGTCGACTGTATCAAAAGCTTTGCGTAGATCAATGAAGATTCCCAGTGGGACTTCTTTCTTCTCAAGTGCGGTGTATATTAACTCTAGCATGTGTATAATAGCATCGTTTGTGCTCTTGTTGGTCCTGAATCCAAATTGACAGGGGTTGAGTACATTGTGTGAGACGAGGTAGGAATAGATCTGTCTATGAATTAATTTTTCGAAGATTTTAGAAAGCAGTGGTAAATTAGAAATTGGTCTATAATTATTCAAGTCTGTTTGATCACCTCCTTTGTGGATCGGGTGACCCTAGCTATTTTGAGAATTGATGGGAAGGTAGAGGCTTCAATGGATTTATTGAATAGTGTTGCTATAATTGGTGACAGTACCTGTGAAGCTTTTTTGTACATAAAAGGTGGTAAGCTGTTTATGTCTCCTGCCTTGTTTTTAAGGGTGTTGATTATGAGCGAGACTTCAATTGGGTTGGTAGGAGCTAGGAATAGTGTATTAGGGTAGGTGTTGGTGAGGTAGTCTGTTGGACGGGTGTTCGAGCTTGGGATTTTACTCGCTAGATTCTTTCCTATGGTGGAGAAGAAAACATTAAGTCTGTTTGCTGTCTCAGTTGGTGAGAGTAGGGGTTCATCTGTTTTTGATAATTTGATGGTATTGTTCTTGGATATCTTTTTATTTCCTAGAATTGCAGATAGGGTTTTCCAGGTCTTTTTCATATCACCTTTTATGTTCTGGAGTCTGTTCTCATAATACAATTTTTTGGACCTTCTTATCAGGCTGGTAAGGATTGATGAGTAGCGTTTGGATTGTTCTCTGGTTATTAGACCCCTTCTGTATTGTTTTTCATATTGGTGCCTTTTGTTAATGGATTTAAGGATGCTGGGTGTTAGCCAGGGATTGTTAAGTCTCTTAGCTGTGATCTGTTTAGTTTTTTAGGGCAATGTTTGTTATAGAGGTGGTGGTTTTTTAAGGAAATTCTTGATGCATTCATTAGTATCTGAATATGTTTCTAACTCATTATGCCAGTCAATGTTAATCATAGCTGTTATAAAGTTATTAACAGCTGACTCGTTATGTAGTCTGAAGGTAACTTTTGTAATATCTTGGGGCAATTTACCTAGGTTGGTTATGAGAAAGGTAGGGTAGTGTCTGTGGTGTTGTCTGTGATTATGCCTGATTTTAGAGGGGATATAGTGTTAGTCCAGATGTGGTCTAATAATGAGGTACTAGTCTCGGAGATTCTTGTAGGTTTTGATATTGTTGGTAGTAACAAGCAGTTGCTCATAGTGTTTGTGAATTCGGTTACCTGTGGGTCCTGGTCATGTAGGAGATTTATGTTGAAATCTCCTGTGAGCAGCAAATGGTCTTTGTTCATGTGTGCATCAGTTATCAGGTTTCCTAGTTTTTCACTAAAGTGGTGAATGTTTGACTGTGGTAATCTGTAGATGTTTATCACTGTGAGGGTTTTGCAGGTCTTTTGATTTAAATTTAGCTATAATATATTCTCCATGCTCATCCCTTGTGCAAGAGTTATTGATACATTCAAGTTGATCTGAGTAATATATAGCTATTCCACCCCCTCGCTGATCTGTCCTACAGTTGTGAATGGCTGTGTAACCTGGGATGGCATAGACATCTGTAGTACCAGGCTTTAGCCAGGTCTCAGTGAGTGTGATGATTGACATATTGGTCTGTAGGGATTGGAGTAGTGCTGTGAGGTCTCATAATTCCACTAACTTTTCAAGATCTAAGTTATTGTGTCTGAAGCTCGATGCTTATGTTACTTTTCCTGTAAGTCATTTCTATGATTCGGATCAATGCCTTACATAGAATCATGTGCATTCTATAATAGCTTGAGCAAGGATATGCTGAATACATAAATTGGTCGATTCATAACTCTTACTAACAATTGATTATCTAAACTTAAAATTGTCACATATTAAATTTTACAATGTTGATATTACAATTTTGAACCTAATATGTTCACATGATATATTAGAATTTTTTAAAAATTTGATGATTCACAATTGCACTGGCTAGAATGTTAAAAGTACATGATAGTTATAAATTGTATGCACAATATTTGGATTCAATATTGATGTTGAAACTTGAATTTATCATGTAATTTGTAAGAACTATTTTAAGAGAATATAGAGATTAATTGCACAAAGTAAAATGGACTAATAGTAAAAATGGTTTTGATCAAATAAAGTGATTACTAATACTATATATAGTTAAGGTTTGAAAATGGCTAAAGGTAAATATGTACAGTGGACCCTCGGTTAACGAATACCCCGGAAATCGTACAATTATGTAAGTATAATATTTTAAGTGCATGTGGAAGTGTATTTTTGGGGGTCTGAAATGGACTAACCTACGTGACATTATTTCTTAAGGACGTAAATTCGTTCGGTAATGGCACTTGAGCAGGCTTCTGGGATGAAGTTTTTTCGTTAACCGAGGGTCCACTGTATTTAAAAAATATAAGCAAATAATTGCAATTATTTGGTAGTTGCTTCTAATACAAGAAATATAAAATAAGTCACATGTACAATGAGGTAGTTGCTTCTAATACAAGAATACAAAATAAGTCACACAATTTACCACAATGATGTGGTAAATTTCAAATAAATAATAAAGTAATTGAAATAATTAAGAAAGATTTGTTGATATAAAAGATGTAGACTTTGAGGTAGAGTTGTTGCTGAATATAAAAGCTTGGATATTTGGCAATAGTAAGTTAATAAAAATAAAAGTATAAAATAAGATTGGGCAATGAAGTACAGTCATACCTCGGTTAACGATATTAATCCGTCAGAGAGGGCATATCTTTAACCGAAACAATCGTTAACCGAATCAATTTTCCCCATAAGAAATAATGGAAATAAAATTAATCCGTCCAAGACTTTCAAAAGTAGTTAAATAAAATATTTTTTAGAACTTTTTGACATTAAATAATACACAATTTAATGAACAATAAATAAATACACATGTAAATATTGTACAATAACATGTCACTTACATTTATTGAAGAGTTGTTGATGTGTGGAGGAGGGGAGAAGGTGGAGTAGTATGCTAGTGTTTGGAAGGGAATCCCCTTTCCCTTAACACTGCAGGTACCAAGTTCTTTTCTGGGGTTACTTCCCTTTTTCTTTGAATGCCACTAGGACCAGCTTGAGAGTCACTGGACCTCTTTCTAACAATAAATCTGTCCAGGGAGCTCTGTGTCTGGCGATTCTTTAACACATCCCTGAAATGACACACCACTGTGTCATTGTACAGGTTGCCAGCACGGCCTGCAACAGCATGGTTAGGGTGATATTCATCCATAAAGCCTTGCACATCACTCCATTTGGCACAGATCTCCTAATCCTTGAAGAAGGCACCTTCTTCCATCTCGTTCCACCTCCTCCTCCTCTGAACCATTGTCCTGACCTCTGGTCTCTTGTTCCAGTTGCTGTTGAAGCTCTTGCAGATCTTCAGTGGTTAGCTCTTCCTTGTGCTCCTCCACCAACTGTTCCACATCCTCACCACTCACCTCTAACCCCATAGACTTGCCCAATTCCACAATTTCTTCCACAAGAGGCTCAGGCTCAGGCTCATGCTCAGGGTTCTGAGGCTCATCCCCAAAACCTTCAAAATCCCTCTCTAGGACACAGTCTGGCCACAATTTTCTCCAGGCAGAGTTCAAAGTCCTGGTAGTCACCCCTCCCATGCCTTACCTATAAGGTTTACACAATGCAGGATATGGAAATGGTTTTTCCAAAAGTCTCTTAGGGTTATATTCATGTCTGTGGTCACATCAAAGCACTTTTGAAACATTGCTTTGGTGTAGTTTTTTAAAGTTTGCAATGACCTGCTGGTCCATGGGCTGGAGGAGAGGAGTGGTATTAGGGGGCAAGAACTTCACTTTGATGAATTTAAACTCCTCCACAATTTTCTCTACCAAGTTTGGAGGATGACAAGGAGCATTGTCCATTATCAGGAGGCACTTAAGTGGCAAATTATTGTCCAATAGATATTTCTTCACACTGGGGCCAAACACGCCATTGAACCACTCTAAGAAAATGTCCTTTGTGACCCATGCCTTTTTGTTAGACTTCCACATCACACACAAGTTAGACTTGGTGATACTGCATCTGCCAAACACTCGGGGATTTTCAAAAAGATACACCAGTAAAGGCTTCACTCTGCAATCACCACTGGCATTAGCACAAAGCATCAAAGTTAGCCTGTCTTTCATAGGCTTATGTCCTGCTGTGCCTTTTCCTCCTGAGTAATGAAGGTCCTGTTGGGCATTTTCTTCCAAAACAGGCCTGTTTCATCACAATTAAACACTTGTTGGGGGAGGAATTGTTCAGCCTCTATGTACTCCTGGAATTCAGGCACATATTTTTCAGCCGCACTTTTGTCAGAACTGGCTGCCTCACCATGCCTCACAACACTATGTATGCCACTTCGATTCTTAAATTTGTGAAACCAGCCTCTGCTGGCTTTAAATTCGCTCACTTCAGCACTCATTGCAGGCATTTTCTTAACGAGATCATCATGCAACTGCCTTGCTTTTTCACATATTATTGCCTCCGAAACACTATCTGCTGCTAACTGTTTCTCGTTGATCCACACCAACAACAACCTTTCCACATCTTCCAGCACTTGTGATCTCTGTTTTGTGATCACAGATGAACCTTTCGCAACAACAGCTTCCTTGATTTTACGTGTATTTTCCTTGGTCACAATGGTAGCGATGGTAGAATAGGCTTTACCATACAGCCTGGCCAGCTCAGTGATACGCACTCCACTTTCATATTTTTCTATTATCTCCTTCTTCAGTTCTATCGTATTTCTGTTCCTCTTTGCCAAAGGCTTACCACTAGGAGCTTTCCTTGGACCCATGGTAGCTTATTTAGCAGTTGCAAGCACTAAAAACAGTGGAATAATGACAATATACTGGTATGAATGCGTGGGTGTGGGTGGGTGGTCGCTCTCGCTTGTAAACAATAGCACACTGACGCTCCCTGGAGTGCGTGCTCAGCTGGGCGCCACGCGGACATGTCCGGTACGAATGTCGTTAACCGAAGCAAACATCGTTAACCGCAATCATTTTTTTAACGTCAAAAATATCGTTAACCGAAATTATCGTTAACTGACATCATTGTTAACCGAGGTATGACTGTATAAAATAAAAATAGGGCAATAATGATAATAAGAATTTTAAAATGTAATAATAGTTAATTAATAAAAGAAAAGCACTTAAATGAGGTAAATAACATATACTAGTAGTAAACTAGTAGTAAAAAATACTTTTAAAATTTTTTTAAGCAATTAAAGTGATTAATAATATACTGAATATAGTGTTGAGGTTGGAAAATGGCTTTTTTTAAAATAAAAGAAAAATAAGTAATAAATAATTGTAAGTTAAAGAAAAGGACATATATAATGAGGTAGTTGCTTCAAATGCAAGATAGACAAAATAAGTCACACAATCAACTGTGTGAGAAATATGATATAGTGAGGTAGTAGTTACTGTACTAATATTCTACACTAACGCAGTATAAGGAATTGGTCACCGAGGTCATTCAGACTCTGTAAGATTAGCATCTCGGAGGAAGTTGGACATTTCATTTTCATTCGTGATATAGTAAACACGGCCTACATTTGTTTTCCTTACTAGAATTTTTCCATCCCTTGTGAAGCATTGGTGGATTTTATCTTTATTCTGACGTTTAAGCTTTCTTACTCTGTATAGGAGGTTCTGACATTTTTTTGTGAGACATTTATGTAAACATCTTTTTTTGCTTTAATGGATGTACTTATTAGATCTTTTTTCCTGTCTTGTGTGTGAAATCTAAGCATAACACTTTGTTTTCTACCTTGGTTACCTAGTAATCATGTTTCTTTTATCTCTGACACTGGCACTATTACATGTAAGTGGTCTTTTATGGTCTGAAGAGTAGCTTCTTTGCAGTTGGTATGGTTTATTTCACTTGGAAAGAGTGAACTGCTAATTATTACTGAGTCAGATAACTTATCTTGCTCAGTTTTATCTTCTTGCTTAGTAAAATATTCGTTCAGCTGGGTATCCATGTTGGTCTTCCAGTCCTTGACCGCATCTTCAACCTTCGTGTTTAGGGATGTTATTTGTTCTGTATGGCTGGCTATGACTGTTTGGAGGGTCTTGCCAAAATCAGCCATTCCAGCTGATGTAAACTTCTGTTCAAAGCTGAGGATCTTGCTTTCAAAGTGGGCTAACTTAGTTTCATGTTTAGATAGTGTTGTACGAAGATTCATATTTTCTGTATGAAGATGCATGTTTTTCACAGTTAGGTTGGTGATGTACAACTTAAGAGTGACAGGATCATTTGTCATACCTGAAATCGTTTCAGTTGGGTCAAATCCTACGAAGGCAGTGTGGTTTGAGGGAGATTCAGTAATGATTGTTGTTGTTGCTGTCCCATCGCCTTGGATGGTGGTTGAATAGGGTGAGGGAGAGTCAGCCATTATTGTTGTTGATGAGTCGCCTGGGGTGGTGGTGGGGGGGTGGATGAGGCTCCGGCGTCCTGCTGGGCAGTCAAGTGAAATAGTCGAGTTCTTGGTGATTTCTTGCTGTTCTTTTTGTTGCTTCTTCTGTTATTAGCTCTCATAGAAGTACAGGGGTTGTTGTAGTTAAGACAGAGAAGCTATAGTTGCTCAGAGCTTGGGGTAGGTGTTTGTCTGGCAGCGGGCTGTGTTTTGGGTTTGAATGGCAGTCTCCACTTAGATTGGCAATTTTTTGAGTTGATGGTCTCACTGTTGATATCCTTGGGTCATTCTGGGTTCTTCGTGTGTTAGTGCAGTAATACTTGCAATTAGGCCATCATAGAAGCGTTGATGGGCTCTGGCTGGAGAAAAATTAACAGAGCTTGGGTGCCACTGCTGCTGAGTTGTTTATGCAGACACATTTAATGTGCCCAAGAGTGATTATTATTAGTATTACGTAATGTTTTCCCTCCGCCCGGCAACACCATAGCATATAAACAGCATGTTTATATGCTTTGTAACGTGTTTCTTATATAATTTTGAAGAAAATATCATAGATGGATTAATGAAAATGTCTATATTGACGTAAAATTGGACATTTATTGTGCCCAAGAGTGATTATTACATAATAGAGAGATGTGCTCACGGAAAATGTAAACAAACCGGGTGGCGCTCACCATATACAAAAATTTTGGTCATAATTTGAACTCGCCGTATGAACGGAACGCCGAAAAGCGGGGCCCTACTGTATTATCAGCAAAAATTAACTATGTCAACTCTCATTTTGTATTTGATTCTGCATAATTTAATCCCACACCTTTCCCCAACACTAGCATTTACTTACTTCTTTTTACTTTTTTATTTCAGGTACGCATGATATCCATGCACTCATCTTGGGCCGTGCCATTACTGGACTACAAGCATTCAGTGCTAAATAAGTTTGAAGTGACTCTTCACTTTCTTGTCAGTTGTCTGAAGTGTTAGTATAACACTGGACTCTATTTTTTAAAGAAAAATAAATCAGTAGATTGGTAATGTGAAGCCATTTAGATGGCACACAATTATTAAGAAGTTTTGCTGTCTGTCATTTGTGGATGTTTCCTGCAACATAAATGAAGGGAAAGTGTTTCATTCCCATTTCCACATTATTATTTGTTCTAGAAAAAGACTCCAATATGAATATGTGTAGTAAAGTGCATCAGATTTTATGAAAAAATTATGCTGTAGAGTGCTGAAGGGTTTTTGGTTAAATATTTTGCTTATATACTGATTATATGATAGCATGTAAATAATAGTAATAGAAAAAACTCTTGCATGATAATGTTGTATTGTTGCTGCATAGTTTTTAAATGCCAGGCAGACTTGTACAGTTGTAATTGTTGAAGTAATATTGTATATTAAAGCTCTTATAAATCATCTTGAATAGATAGCCATATTTGTATCTTTATAATAGGTAGTTATATATTATTACAATCAAAACTAAGCACTAAACCCACAAGGGTCATACACCAGGTGGTTATATAATTATTTCTATTTTTTTAACACACTGGCAATCTCCCACCAACGCAGGGTGATCCAAACAAGTTATCCATTCAGATATCACTCCAAACAGCAAATATCCCAAACCTCTCTTTAAAGTGCAGGCATTGTACTTCCCACCTCCAGGACTCTTAAGTTTTCCTGAAACCCTTCACAAAGCATTCCTTGCTCACACTCCAACAGCTCAAGTCTCCATTCATCCCTATCTAACATGCTCACACATGCCTGCTATATGTCCAAGTCCCTTGCACACAAAACCTCTTACCCCCTCCCTCCATCCTTTTCTAGGATGACCCCTACCCCTCCTCCCCTCCACTACAGATTTATACACCCTCCAAGTCATTCTGCTCCATCCTCTCTAAATGACCACACCACTTCAACAACCCCTCCTCAGTCCTCTGAATAATACTTTTAGTAACTCCACACTTCCTAATTTCCACACTACGAATTCTCTGCATAATATTTACATCACATATTGCCCTTAGACACGACATCTCCACTGCCTCCAGCCTCCTCACTGCAGCATTTACAGCCCATGCTTCACACCCATATAAGAGTGTTGGTACCACTATACTTTCATACATTCCCTTCTGTGCATCCATGGATAAGGTTCTTTGTCTCCACAGATACCTCAATGCACCACCCACCTTTTTTTCTTCATCAATTCTATAGTTTACCTCGTCCTTCATAACCCCATTTTTAATTATATGTATACAGTGGTACCCCAGTTTACGTAATTAATTCGTTCCAGAATGCTGTTCAAGTGCCGTTACCAAACGAATTTGTTCCCATAAGGAATAATGTAAATTAGATTAGTCCTTTTAGACCCCCAAAAATACACTTACAAAAGCACTTACAAAAATACACTTACATAATTGTTCGAGTTTGGAGCAGTACGTAAACCGGGGGTCCACTGTATTTGTAAACCATATTTTAAAGCTTTTATTAATATTCATTGATCATATTATCAATAAATGCTACAAAGAGTATTAGTTTAAATTATATTTACTTAAAAGTTTAATTATGCTAGCTTTTATCTTCATTGTTATTTTAGATTCTGTGCAACTCTGAATATGCACTTGATAGAAGCACTCTGTGAAAATAATATGACAGCATGATGCATAGTTTTTTTTATCACCATAAATATTTCCTAGGCAGTTGATTGGTAGACAGCAACCGCCCAGGTAGGTACTACCATCCTGCCAAGTGAGTGTGAAATGGAAGCCTGTAATTGTT
The DNA here is from genome assembly GCA_009830355.1 of Cherax destructor. NCBI lineage: Eukaryota > Metazoa > Arthropoda > Malacostraca > Decapoda > Parastacidae > Cherax > Cherax destructor. The sequence goes on along the minus strand of WNWK01011896.1, from coordinate 51,769 downwards.
TTACATGATGGTAGGATTGGTGGTGTCTTTTTTCCATCTCATAAACATGCAAGATTTCAGGTACATCTTGCTACTTCTCCTTACACTTAATTCACACTACACATACATGTACTAGCATATATATATACACACCCCTCTGGGTTTTATTCTATCTTCTTACTAGTTCTTGTTCTTGTTGATTTCCACTTATCTCCATGGGGAAGTGGAACAGAATTCTTCCTCCTCCGTAAGCCATGTGTGTCATAAGAGGCAACTAAAATGCTGGGAGCAAGGGCCTAGTAACCCCTTCTCCTGTATACATTACTAAATTTAAAAAAGAAAACTTTCATAAGAACATAAGAATGGAGGAACACTGCAAAGGCCTACTGGCCCATACAAGGCAGGTTGTTATCAAAACCACCACTACCCAAAGTTTGGTGGGATATGGCCGGTTTGATCAGAGTTTGATTTTTTTTACTCAAAACTGGTATGTGATTTTAAGAATTTTGTTTTTGTTGGCGGCTTGAGTTTTTTCAAAGAATGATTGGAATGTCTGGAGCTGATGTGGACAAATCTTGTTACTTTTATCAGAAGCACAAGGTTGCCTCTCAGATTTGAGGCCCTGTGGGAAGTGATTTGTCCTTTACTGACCAACTTTCTTTGAAGTTTTTCATTCAGTTGTTGAGTTAGTATGTGAAACTTTTTTCCTCTAATAAGCAGTGAGATTTCTTCTTCCAGCTGTTATGCTCTTAGGTGCTATCCATTTTCAGTCAGTTACAATTATTGACATGGAACTATTTTCTTACTAGTTCTTGTTCTTATTTCCTCTTATCTTTATGGGGAAGTGGAACAGAATTCTTCCTCTGTAAGCCATGCGTGTCGTAAGAGGCGACTAAAATGCCGGGAGCAAGGGGCTAGTAACCCCTTCTCCTGTATATATTACTAAATGTAAAAGGAGAAACTTTCGTTTTTCCTTTTGGGCCACCCCGCTTCGGTGGGAAACGGCCGACGTGTTGAAAGAAAGAAAGATTATGCTTTCAGGTAGCTTTCAATATAGGTTGGACAGGTATGAGTGGTTGTGGGTGGGTGTGAACTGGACCTGCCTAGCATGGACCAGTTGCTCTCATCCAGCGTTCCTTTATTCTTGTTATGTTTAGAGTTTGAATGTACTAATGATAGAGGCATTAGTACATCATTAGTACATTCAAACTCTAAACATAACAAGAATAAAGGAATGCTGGATGAGAGCAACTGGTCCATGCTAGGCAGGTCCAGTTCACACCCACCCAGAGTTATTACAATTTAAAAACTGCACAAGGACTTTATAACACACTGGATATTTATGCATATTTTGTTACAAAAAAGCATTATTATTACATTTGTGAAATGACTAATTAGAAAACTTTTTGTTAATATTACCTATTTTATGTAAAATAGAAATGTTCAAATATAACTGTAATGTATAGTATACATATTAATTTCTTGTACATAAACAGTTTCCTTGTATTTATCATGATTTTTTATTGTCACCACATCATTGAATGTTTAATTAAGCATTTTGTGATACTGTTAATTTAAACTTGAAGCTCAGTGGTGGAATCTGTAAGTTTTATCCTCTTCAAGAGGGTTCCTTGGCATAGTGAAGAGGCTCTTGATCTGAGGAGTTACTTTCTTGCCTCCTTCCTCAGACTGAATTTAATTTCCTCCTCCCCTCTCCTACACATTAAGGGTTGCCAAGCTGAATAGCACCTGTGTAGACATTATTATTATTCATGTGGGGAGCACTAAGCCCACAGGAGCCACACACTGCCTGTGGGAATGGAAGGCAACTAGGTTTAATGCAAGGAAAGGGAAGTCAGGTCCTATTCCTTAGATCAAGAGCTCTCTCACTGGCATTAACCCTTTGACTGAAACTGTCTTCCTATGTCACAAAATATTCGAAAACAAAAACAAAATTCTTACCAAAATGTTAGGATTAATTTGCTGAGTGTTTAACCCTTAAACGGTCCAAACGTATATATACGTTAGTACTGCTACTGCCCCAAACGTATATTTACGTTTTATTTTTCCTGCCTCCAAATTTGGCACGATTGGCCTGATATGCCTGGTGAGCATAGAATGGGTCTTAACACTCGGTGTGTGCCATATTAAAAAAATCTGGAACCACTTAATACCTTGTGGGAGCACCAATTAAATTGAGCGCCAGCTAGAGCAAATACTGCGGCAAACATCAAGGATTCACTGATGTCATGTCATATTAACACTCCCCTTTGAAGTGGAAAGTGATGTCTGCAGGCTGCCTGCCTGCCTGGCCACCTGGCTGGCAAGCAGGTGGTTGGCCACCTGGCTGGCCAGGGAGTGTAGCAGGCATGCAGGGAGTGTAGCAGGCATGCAGGAAGTGTAGCAGGCATGCAGGGAGTGTAGCAGGCATGCAGGGAGTGTAGCAGGCATGCAGGGAGTGTAGCAGGCATGCAGGGAGTGTAGCATTCATGCAGGGAGTGTAGCAGGCATGCAGGGAGTGTAGCATTCATGCAGGGAGTGTAGCATTCATGCAGGGAGTGTAGCAGGCATGCAGGGAGTGTAGCAGGCATGCAGGGAGTGTAGCATTCATGCAGGGAGTGTAGCATTAATGCAGGGAGTGTAGCATGTAGGCATGCTCCCTGGACAGATTTTTTGTGATAGAGGGGTCCAGTGACTCTCAAGCTGGTCCTAGTGGCATTAAAAGAAAAAGGCCAGTAACCCCAGAAAAGAACTTGCCACCTGCAGTGTTAATGGAAGGGGATTCCCCTTCCAAATACTAGCATACTACTTCATCCTTTCCCCTCCTCCCGTCTTCCACACATCAACAACTCTTCAATAAATGTAAGTGACATGTTATTGTACTATATTACATGTATTTCTTTATTGTTCATAAACTTGTGTGTAAATGCATGTCTTATGTTGTAAAAAAATATTTTATTTTACTACTTTTGGAAGTCTGGAACGGATTAATTTTATTTCCATTATTTCTTATGGTGAAAATATAATCGGATAGCGATATTTTTGGTTACAGATAAGCCCTCTGGGACGGATTAATATCGCTAACCGGGGGCCACTGTAAGTGAACAGTAATTAGATAAGGGTAAAGAGGTTTTCATGGCATTTATGGATCTGGAAAAGACATATGATAGGGTGGATAGGGAGGCAATGTGGCACAGATGTTGCAAATTTATGGAATAGGAGGTAGGTTATTGAAAGCGGTGAAATTTTTTTACGAGGATAGTGAGGCTCAGGTTAGAGTATGTAGGCGAGAGGGAGATTATTTCCCAGTAAAAGTAGGCCTTAGACAGGAATGTGTGATGTCACCATGGTTGTTCAATACAGTGGTACCCCGGATTTTGGCCATAATTCGTTCCAGAATGCTGTTCGAGTGCCGTTACCGAACGAATTTGTTCCCATAAGGAATAATGTAAATTAGATTAGTCCGTTTAGACCCCCAAAAATACACTTACATAATTGTTCGAGTTGGGAGCTGTACGAAATCCGGGGGTCCACTGTATATTTATAGATGGAGTTGTAAGAGAAGTGAATGCTCGGGTGTTGGCAAGAGGTGTGAGGTTAAAAGATAAAGAATCTAACACAAAGTGAGAGTTGTCGCAGTTGCTCTTTGCTGATGACACTGTGCTTTTGGGAGATTCTCAAGAAAAGTTGCACAGGTTTGTTGATGAGTTTGGTAGGGTATGTAAAAGAAGGAAATTAAAAGTGAATATAGGAAAGAGTAAGGTGATGATAAAAAAATTAGGTACCGGAAGATTGGATATCAGATTGGAGGGAAAGAGTATGGAGGAGGTGAATGTGTTCAGATATTTGGGAGTGGACTTGTCAGCAGAGGGGTCTATGAAGCATGAGGTGAATCATAGAATTGACATGGGAAAAAAGGTGAGTGGTGCACTGAGGAGTCTTGTGGAGACAAAGAACTTTATCCATGAAAGCAGAGGGGAATGTATGAGAGTATAGTTTTACCAACGCTCTTGTATGGGTGTGAAGCATGGGTTGTGAATGTTGCAACAAGGAGAAGGCTGGAGGCACTGGAGATGTCATGTCTGAGGGCAATGTGTGGTGTGAATATAATGCAGACAATCTGTAGTTTGGAGATTAGGAGGAGGTGTGGGATTACCAAAACTATTATCCAGAGGGCTGAGGAGGGGTTATTGAGATGGTTTGGACATGTAGAGAGGATGGAACGAAATAGAATGACTTCGAGAGTGTATAAATCTATAGTGGAGGGAAGGCGGGGTAGGGGTCGGCCTAGGAAAGGTTGAAGGGAGGAGGTAAAGGAGGTTTTGTGTGCGAGGGGCTTCGACTTCCACCAAGCGTGCGTGAGCGTGTTAGATAGGAGCGAATGGAGACAAATGGTTTTTATTACTTGACGTGCTGTTGGAGTGTAAGCAAAGTAACATTTATGAAGGGATTCAGGGAAACCAGCAGGCCAGACTTGATTCCTGGAGATAGGAAGTACAGTGCCTGAACTCTGAAGGAGAGGTGTTAATGTTGCAGTTTTATGACTGTAGTTTAAGCGTGCCTCTGGCAAGACAGTGATGGAGTGAGTGATGGTGAAAGTTTTTTTTTTTCAGGCCACCTTACCTTGGTGGGAAACAGCTGTGTTAAAAAAAAATATTTAAAAAATTGCACTCTTGCATTCTATATAATTTTTTTTTCAATATTTTCCTACACACACAGGAAATTTATTTTTCCATGTATGAAATGGTTTAGAGGTTAAGTAATTCTTGATCATTTTTGGTTACGACTTAATTTAATACAAAGTATTTCACAGAAAGATTTACAAAGTTATGAGAACCATAAAATGAATTAGTTCTATGGTAATTTTAACAATTGCAAAATGATTTAAAATAGTGCATAAATTTCTTACACTAAGTTTGTCCCTTGCTGATATTTGTATAGCCAACCCCTACACATGTAAGCAATAACTTATCAGCTCCCGTTTTTGATTCTGGCATTTCATCAGAAGTGAATTTCTCTTTGTATTCATCAATTTTAAATGTCACTTGAAAGAAGTCTCGCAGGTGTCGAAGGAAATGCATCCTGTAAAACAAGAGGAGATATATTTCAGCAAAATAGGCTTATGGAACATCTTAAATTATACATAGTCACTTGATACCAACAGTACCATACAAAAAAGTGAATAAATATATTCAGTGAATTTAACCCTTTCGGGGTTTCGGTCGTACTAGTACGGCTTACGCCCTAGGGTTATGGTCGTACTAGTACGCCTAAATTCTAGCGCACTCAAATCAAGCAGAAACAGGCTGTTAGGCCTAGATGTGATAGAATGGGTCTGTGCAGTCAGTGTGCGCAGTATAAAAAAATTCCTGCACCACACAGTGCATAATGAAAAAAAAAACTCTGACCATGTTTTTGGTTTAAAACAGCGACTTTGCAGTCTATTTTCGTATGGTATTTATGCTTGTATTCTCATTTTCTTAGTCTCATTTTATAGAATAGATGATATATTACAGAAATAGAGATAATTTTGACTGGTTTCACGATGACAAGTACCTTGAAACTGAGCGCAAAGTAGCGGAAATGTTCGATTTTGGCCGATGTTCAAGAGTAAACAAATCACACCATGCGTCCAATACACATCAACTGGAGAGTCTAATATTCTTGCACAAGTGTGCTGATATTATTTATACCATTTTTACAATGATGCAGTTGTATACATAGCAGCAAATCTTCTATTTTTTGTGAATAAAAAATCAAAATGGAAAGCAAAAGTAATGTAAGAGGGGCCTGGAGACGTGACTAATGAACAGAGAAGATGTTATTTTAGTGCCAGGAATGTCTGCCTTGTTTATTCTGGACCCTATTTTGAAATTGGCATCGTTTGAAATTTGTGAAATTGGCCAAATTGCCATTTTCTGACCACTATTTTGGGTAGTTGAAATTGGTAAATAGGCGGTTTCTTGTACTCAATCGATAGAAGAAATGGAGTTCTAGCGAAATAGCTATAATTTTAGTAGACTGATACATTGGAATTTGCCGAAAATAGGACTCAAAGTGGGCGAAATCGCCGATGCATAAATGTCATCGATACCGCTAACTTCGCGAAAGCATAATTCCGTTAGTTTTCGATCAAATTTCATAATTTTTGTGGCGTTATGATCGGAAAAAGATTCTCTATCATTTCATAAGAAAAAATAATTTTTTTAAATTCTTGGACCCTGAGAACGAGTTTCGGAGAGGGTCCTTGGACCCCCAAAGGGTTAAGGATTCACAAATAGTGTACAGTGGAACCTCGGTACTAGAACTTAATTCGTTCCAGAAGGCTGTTTGAGTACCGAACAAATTTTTCCTTTAAGGAATAATGTAAATTTGATTAATCGATTTCAGACCCCCAAAAAATACACTTACAGCGACTTAGCGGTGTGTTTTCATATGGTATTTATGATTATATTCTTGTTGTCTTGGTTTCATTTGATAGAATGAAAAATATATTACAGAAATAGAGATGATTTTGAATGATTTACAGAATAAAAGTACCTTGAAATTGAGCTCAAAGTAGCGGAAATGTTCGATTTTTGCTGATGTTAAAGAGTAAACAAATCACATCACTCATCCAATACACATCAACTGGTGGGTCTAATATGCTTTCACAAATGCTCTGATATTATTTATACAATTTTTTCAATAATGCAGCAGTCTGCATAACAGTTAATCTTTTATTTTTTGTGTGAATAAAAATTCAAAATGAAAAGCAAACATAATATAAGAGGGGCCCGAAGTGGGAGGAGCTATAGGAGATAAAGGGAGGGGCCAGCAGAAGGAGCATTCAGTATCTGATGAGTCGTCTTGATAGCCGGATACTAGTGGTGGCGCGAATAGAATGTTGTGTAATTACGCTAATATTAGTAATAAAGGTTATCTATCACATTTATTCCAACTATCAGAAACACGACATATAACCTAGAAGCACAATAAAAATGCCGAAATTAATAATAAAAGGCATATTATATGGAGAAGTGGAGGCGGTATTTACATCAAGGCAAACACACACTAACCAATTTTCTTTTTGGTTGGCTGTTATCACTAATCTTCTTAGGCCCCATGGTGACTTATTTATACAATATAAAAAACACCCAAAAATGCAAAGAAACGCGAAATAGTTTACAGTGAAGTTCAGCAGAGTTTTGGACTGAGTGACAGCTGCGGGGAGACTGACGCATATGTTCTGGCAGGCTGAGGTTGTTTGGTCAAGTGACGAGCAAATGGTCAACTACCGAGCGATTTTTTTATCGAACAAAGCGTTCGAGTACGGAACTGTTCGAGTACCGAAATTCCACCGTATAGTTATCTATTTCTAGGCCACATTTCTTATTTTTTTTTTTTGCTTCACTGGCTATTTCCTTCCAAGGCAACAGGATCCCAAAGAAGAAAACACATTTACTATATCAATTATAAAGGAAAATTCTATTACAGTGGAACCCCGAGTTTCGGCCATAATCCATTCCAGAAGCTAGGGGTAAAGTCGAAACGACCTAAAGTCGAAGCAATATTTCCCATAAAAATAATGTAAATCCAATTAATCCGTTCCACCCAAAAATATTCACAAAAAATTCATTTTTTAAAGAATAAATATAGTTTTACATACAGAAAACAATGATAAATAAATATAAAGCACTAATTTTAATGGATAAATGAACATTTAAATCAGTTTTACCTTTGTTGAAGACTCTTGTTGGCATATGGAGAGGCAGGAGAGTTTGTTTGGAGACAGGACAAGATATTTAAATATGGCGCTAATATCAACTCTACAGCTTATTTATCTATCACAATTTATCTAATATAACATAATAAACAATATTAATAACATAGAAACATGACATATAGTCTAGAATGAATAAAATATGTCATTACATATGTCATGAGTGGTGTTGTGTTGTTATTGTTGGGTGTATAAGGGCCACTGAGAACATAAGCCTTACATAGTGGTGGTGAAGGTGGCAGCAAGAGGCGGCTGTGTTGTCAGTAGCCCTGTATAACTCCAACAACATTGGAGGAGTTAGTTTCGTGCTGTCCTTGCTTTAGTATCGTGTTTCTCACTTTCTTTACCAAAGGGCTGCCACTAGGAAGTTTCTTTGGGCCCATGGTTAATTATGTAGCAGTCGCACTCAAACGACAAGCACAAAACACAATGAATTATATTGTGAAATGTTTGGATGAGCACACAGGGTAATGTTCACTCAAGGATAAACAAAGCCAGACTGACTCACGATGCCTGCGTGGGCAGCCAGACAGGTCTGGTACGTGGGCCGAAACACGAGGCACAATGAGAAACTCGGGACAAAATTTAGCCGAAAAAAGAGGTCTAAACTCGAAGCCGCCGATATTCAGGGCGGCCGAAACTCGGAGTTCCACTGTAAAATAGGAGACTAGCATAATCTCCACAAGAGTACATTAAATATATATGCATAAAAAGATTCTGTTACATTTATAAAATTGACTTGTTGAAGACATTAATGAAGTTTCACAGCTTTGTGGGGTTAAATGCTGCACCCTAGCTGGACTGGTGACTGGGTCACCCTACCTCAGTGGAAAATGGCCAGTGTGTTAACCCTTTCGGGGTTTTGGTCGTACTAGTACGTCTTACACACTGGGGTTATTGACGTACTAGTACGCCTAAATTCTAGCGCCCTCAAATCAAGCAGAAACAGGCTGTTAGGCCTAGATGCGATAGAATGGGTCTGTGCAGTCAGTGTGCGCAGTATAAAAAAAATTCCTGCACCACACAGTGCATAATGAGGAAAAAAAAACTCTGACCGTGTTTTTGGTTTAAAACAGCGAATTTGCAGTCTATTTTGCGTATGGTATTTATTGATGTATTCTCGTTTTCATGGTCTCATTTGATAGATTGGAAGATATATTACAGAAATGGAGATGATTTTGATTGGTTTGACAACGACAAGTACTTTGAAATTGAGCTCAAAGTAGCGAAAATGTTCGATTTTTGACGATGTTCAAAAGTAAACAAATCACACCATGCATCCAATACACATCAACTGGAGAGTCTAATATTCTTGCACAAGTGCGCTGATATTATTTATACCATTTTTACAGTGATGCAGTTGTATACATAACAGTAAATCTTCTATTTTTTGAGAGAATAAAAATTCAAAATGGAAAGCAAAAGTAATGTAAGAGGGGCCTGGAGACGTGACTAATGAACAGAGAAGATGTTATTTTAGTGCCAGGAATCTCTGCCTTGTTTATTATGGACCCTATTTTGAAATTGGCCAAATTGTGAAATTGGCCAAATTGCCATTTTCTGACTACTATTTTGGGTAGTTAAAATTGGTAAATAGGCGGTTTCTTGTACTCAATCGATAGAAGAAATGGAGTTCTAGCGAAATAGCTATAATTTTAGTAGACTGAAACATTGGAATGTGCCGAAAATAGGGCTCAAAGTGGGCGAAATCGCCAATGCGTAAGTGTCATGGCTACCGCTAACTTCACGAAAGCATAATTCCGTTAGTTTTCGATCAAATTTCATAATTTTTGTGGCGTTATGATCGGAAAAAGATTCTCTATCATTCCATAAGAAAAATAATTTTTTTTTTTTTTAAATTCGTGGACCCTGAGAACGAGTTTCAGAGAGACCCCTTGGACCCCCAAAGGGTTAAATAATAATATAGGGTACAGTACTTACGTATACGGAGCAAGAGGTCCTAAAACAATTTTGGACACATCCTTAGGTGTTAATGCCATACAAAGGAGCACAAAAGGTTGGCAGATAGTATCCACACAACCACCACGGTAAATTTCCTCCAGCAGCCTCCAAGCTGCCTCTCTGCCAACATCCTCCGGAAGCTTTGTTGCAGAATCTTCTTCAGGAGCACTAGACATGGCTTCAGCACATAAAAATGATCCCATGTTTGTTTCTGCTACTGCACACAAGCCAAAACCTATAATAATATAAAGAAATAGATCAACTGGTATTGTTGGTATTCTTATCCCTTAATTATATACAGTGGACCCTCGGTTAACGAAAAAACTTCATCCCAGAAGCCTGCTCAAGTGCCATTACCGAACGAATTTACTTCCTTAAGAAATAATGTCACGTAGGTTAGTCTATTTCAGACCCCCAAAAATACACTTCCACATGCACTTACAATATTATACTTACATAATTGTACGATTTCCGGGGTATTCGTTAACCGAGGGTCCACTGTATAGTACTGTATACAAATTGGACTTGAGTGGTGGAGGTGGGAAGTACAGTGCCTGCACTCTGATGAAAGGTGGGTTTTAGAGTTCTGGTAGGAAAACAACCGAACGAATGACAGTGAATGAGTTTCCTCTTTTTTTTTTTTTTGGTTGGGGGGTTAGGTCATTGTACCTTGGTGGGAAATGACTGGTGTCTTAAAACTCTTAACTCCATAATACATTCCAGAAAAATATCCTATATATTTCTGCTCTATTACATCCCTCCATCTTTTGATCAACTTTTTTACTAATCATTTAAATATATTACTGAATATAACTCCTCTCATTCAAATATAATGTATTTAGATATTTTCCCTACATCCATGAAAAAGTATTCATATTATCACAGTAGTAATAATGTCATCTCTCTCTCTAGTAATATCCTACAGAAAAACAAATACAGTACAGTGGTCCCTCGGTTTTCGTGCATCTCCAAACTCGAACATTTATGTAAGTGTATTTTCGTAAGTGCTGTTGCAAGTGTATTTTCGGGGGTCTGAAATAGACTAACCTACGTGACATTATTTCTTAAGGAAGTAAATTTGTTCGGTAATGGCCCTTGAGCAGCATTCTGGAACAAATTTTCGGCAAAAACCGAGGGACCACTGTATATAGTACAGGTATCCCTCAACATTCACGTTTTCCACTTTCACGGCCGCCAAATTCCCAGCCGCCAAATTCCCACCCACCAAATCATATTTAAGTTTCCCGCCACCCGAGCGTCCCTACTACCTTTCTTCCGACCCGGCAGCCAGCCCGCCCACCACTCACTCACTGAGTGTTTTCTTCGTTCATTATTTGTTATTAAACTACAGTATAACATGTATGTACGTAGTACTATATAGTACAATATTTTACTATGTTTTCATGTGTTTTATGATTGTTCATGGTTCAATATAAGGTTAAGGAAGCAGTAAGTAATGAATGTACTAAATAAAGGTTATCTATCTATTACATTTATTCCAAATTGATATCAGAAACATGATAAATACCCTAGAACTGTAATAAAGATGCTGAAATGAATAATATATGCCATATTATATGAGTTGGGTAAGAGAAGCAGGCAGACCGCCACCATAAAAGATGTTTACATCAGGGTAAACATGCCTAAATCACTCTTGTTATAAGAACAAATGCATAATAATAATTTATAATAATTGATCTGGAACACTTTATATGTCATCAGTATTTGGTAGCTGACATTTAGAGCACTCCACAGCAATTATTATTAATTATTATTATTTATTATTATTATTTCCCTACACTCTTCCTTCCGAGCCCCGACCATGTCCGAGCCCAGGGTGTGTACTGGTACACCATAAAAGTGCCAAAGGCTTGAGTTAGCTACACAAAAAGGAATGCAACATCACAAAAACTTAGCTGAAACTCGGCGGAGCTTCGTCAACCACCCATGCCGCACTCACGTGTCTCTCCCAAGCGACGCCACTACCTCCCCACACAGATGAAAAATAAGTCCCTACCTGGACTTCCCTAAATTTCACCGCTACACAAACTCACAGTCCCCACAAGGTGCATACTGCATTTCTAAAATTAGGTTTAACATTTATCTCAAGGTTATACATTATTATTACTATTTTTTCTAATTTATGAGATTTATGGCACACTCTCCAATATCTATATATTTAAGTATCTTTTCATGTCATGCAGAAACCTGCATAACAAGAACAAATATATGTATGTATTTGCCAGTCATGTTTACACATTATATCTACAAGCAGAGTAGAGCACTTTGTCTGGATTTTTTGGGTTATCCTAGGAAATTTACACTATGTATAATTGTATTTGTGTACCTGTGAGACAGAGATAGACAGAGTCAGATAGAAAGAGACAGAGACAGATAGACAGAGACAGACAGACGAAGATAGACAGAGACAGACAAAGATAGACAGAGACAGACAGATACAGATACAGACAAACAGACGGAGATAGAGCACGCCAGCCAGCCAGCCAGCCGGCCAGCCAGCCAGCCAGCCAGCCAGCCAGCCAGCCAGCCCCTGCCGAACACGTATTACACATTCCAGAATTGTTTCTCTTTACTTAGGGCATAGGTTTTAAGACATTCTGAAAGGATGTTGCACAAATGTTGCACATGGGTTATTATCAAGGTTTTTTTTATTTCCTCGACCACTTATGGCCACATCCACCTCAGAGCCACTAAACTTGGGGTCAACATCACTTTCCCCTTAAAATGGGAGAGTTAATACTACACATGAAATCAGTGAATTCCATGTGAGTGCCGGGCTGTTTGCTCTAGCTGGCGCTCAATTGAACTGGTGCTCCCACAAGGTACTAAGTGGAACCAGTTTTTTTTAATACAGCACAAACCAAGGGCTAAGACCCATTCTATGCTGACGAGGCATCTCAGGCCAATCGTACCAAATTTGGAGGCAGGAAAAATAAAACGTAAATATACGTTTGGGGCAGTAGCGGTACTAACGTATATATACGTTTGGACCGTTTACGGGTTAAATATGGAAAAGCCACTGAGCAAGAAAAGTTCCCCAACTGAGCAGTTAATCAAGAATAAGGAAACCTGCAAATTTTGTAGAGGTTACTGTACTTATCTCTTTTTCCACATACCTGTTTAATTTTTTTTTTTAACACGTCGGCCGTTTCCCACTGAAGCAGGGTGACCCAAAAATAATCACTGTTTTTGCGGAGGCACTCAGATACGACAGTTTAGATGTCCCTCCAAACTGCCAATATCCCAAACCCTTCCTTTAAAGTGCAGGCATTGTACTTCCCATTTCCAGGACTCAAGTCCGGCTAACCAGTTTCCCTGAATCCCTTCACAAAACATTACCCTGTTAGTTTTATGCACTCTAATTAAAATAATATTAATAAAACAAATGTTACTAACCTGGTGAACTGCCCTTTGCACTGTCTAAGGTCAGATATACATCAGTGAGGAACTTTAGAAATTCTCCCTTAGCTGCATCAAGCATGCGGTTAGCGACAGTTGGAGCCACTCGACTAGTGTACGATATGCCTCTGATACGCTTGACCTTTCCACTCTCTTCCCACTATAGAACAAAATAAATTTAAGGAATATAATGTATTGTAATTACAAATGAGAAATATCATAACCAACATTAAGTATAGTGGTACCCCGAGTTTCGTACAGCTCCCAACTCGAACAATTATGTAAGTGTATTATTGTAAGTAATTTGTAAGTGTATTTTTGGGGTCTGAAACGGACTAATCTAATTTACATTATTCCTTATGGGAACAAATTCGCTCGGTAACGGCACTCGAACAGCCTTCTCGAACGAATTATGGCTGAAATTCGGGGTACCACTGTAATTATCAATACTCCTGAATCAGTGGTAAGAATTCAATAGTGGCTTATTATGTTCACTAAAACTTTATGTCACAAGGTTACATCCTGATACACCAAGAAACTCTGAACTGCATTTTTAAATATTGCAAGCCTACATTACTATAGACGTCAGTCTTTCTTGAAATTCATATCAGAACAGTTTGCTTCATTCCACTGCCTAATCAAGGAAGATATCTGTCTACTTCATCTATATGACTATGTACAGCGTTTCGCCTTACGGCGTTCCGCTAATACGGACATTTCAAATTAGTATGACCAAAACTCTCTATACAGCTCCCCCACCTGACATTCTAATACAGTCACCACAGACCACCCGGTTCATTTACATTCTCCATTACCACGACTCTCCATTATGTCTGGAAACTTTCAAAAATTTCAAGTGTTTTAAAGTTATTTCATATTTTATATACGTTTTTTTTTTTTTTTCAACAAGTCGGCCGTCTCCCACCGAGGCAGGGTGACCCAAAAAGAAAGAAAATCCCCAAAAAGAAAATACTTTAATCATCATTCAACACTTTCACCGCAATCATACATAATCACTGTCTTTGCAGAGGCGCTCAGATACGACAGCTGAGAATAAGTCCCTCCCAACTGTCACTATCCAAGACCCCTCCTTTAACCCTTTGACTGTTTCGGTCGTATATATACACGTCTTACGAACCACTGTTTCGGATGTATCTATACGCCTAAATTCTAGCGGCCTCAAATCAAACAGGAGAAAGCTGGTAGGTCTACATGTGAGAGAATGGGTCTGTGTGTCAGTGTGCGCAGTATAAAAAAAATCGGGCAGCCAGTGGTGCATTGTGGGAACGCCATTTCAGTAGTCCTTGTTCAGCATGCCTAGCGGTAAGAATTATCTGACTCCTTGGCGCATCTGGGACTGTTCTCTTCCTCAATGATAGCTCTAACACAGATGGAAGTGTCTCTGAAGATGAATTTCATGGTTTTGAGGAGTTTGTGACCGAAAGAAATGCCCAGGATACCAGAAGGAAGGAAAAAAGAAAGAAAGTAAGGAAGGTAGGAAGAGATGAAAGGAAGGAAGGAAGGAAAGAAGAGATGAAAGGAAGGAAGGAAGGAAAGAAGAGATGAAAGGAAGGAAAGAAGGAAGAAAAGAAGGAAGGAAAGAAGAAAGGAAGGAGATGAGAGGAAGGAAGGAACAAAAGAAGAAAGAAAGAAAGGAAGGAGAGATGAGAGGAAGGAAGGAACAAAAGTAAGAAAGGAAGGACGAAAAAAAGGAAGGAATGAATGAAGGAAGAAAGGAAGGCAGGAAGGAAGAGATGAGAGGAAGGAAGGAAGGAAATAAGTAAGAAAGGAATGAAGGAAGAAAGGAAGCTAGGAAGGAGGTTGTGGGGAAGACATGGGTTCCCTTTTGTGTTGACAGGTTGACAGCAGTGAGGGTGGTGAATAATGGTATAATATGTCATTTTGACAGCTGGCTTACCCTGACTCAGCAAATTTATATGTCCACACACACACAACTTCAAGTGCTAAGGGAAGTTGATGGAAAGTGTCCAGTCATTATATATGTGTATATATATTATAGAACAATAGAAATAGGTTGGTAGGTAAGTAGGTAGGCAAGTAAGTAGGTAGGCAAGTAGGTAGGCAAGTAGGTATGTAGGTAGGTATGTAGGTAGGCAAGTAGGTAAGCAAGTATGTAAGTAGGTAAGCAAGTATGTAAGTAGGTAAGCAAGTAGGTAAGTAGGTAAGCAAGTAGGTAAGTAGGTACGTAAGTAGGTACATAAGTAAGTAGGTAGGAAGGACTGTGGGGAAGAAGAGCTTGGGACCCCATGGGTGTTGACAGGCAGAGGGTGGTGAGTGGTGGTATAATGTCATTTTGACAGCAGCCGCACCCTGACTCAGCATATTTACAAGTCCACACACTCACAACAACCAGCTTCCAGAAGCTAAATGTCAGTTCTATGAAGTGTCCAGTGACTATATATGTGTATATATAGAAACCAGAAGGAAGGAAGGAAGGAGATGAAAGAAAGGAAGGACGGTATGAAAGGAAGGAAGGTAGAAATGTAGGAAGGAAGGAATGTAGGAAGGCATGTAGGAAGGAAGGTTGGAAGGAAGGTTGGAAGGAAGGTAGGAAGGAAGGTAGGAAGGAAGGCAGGAAGGAAGGAAGGCAGGAAGGAAGGTAGAAAGGAAGGCAGGAAGGAAGGTAGGCAGGAAGGAAGGAATGACGACCCAGAAACAACAACCAGCTTCCAGAAGCTAATAGCAATTCTATGAAGTGTCCAGTGATTATATATGCGTATATATAGAAACCAGAAGAAAGGAAGGAAGGAATGTAGGAAGGAAGGTTAGAAGGAATGTAGGAAGGAAGGAAGGTCGGAATGATGACCCAGACACAACAACCAGCTTCCAGTAGCTTATAGCAGTTCTAGGCACGTGTCCAGTGACTGTGTGTATTTATAGAAACCAGAAGGAAGAAAGGAAGGACGAGACGAAAGGTAGTAAGGAAGAAAGGTAGGTAGGTAGGAAGGAAGGAAGGAAGGAAGGAAGGTAGGTATGTAGGAATGTAGGAAGGAAGGAAGGAATGACGACCCAGACGACCATCAACCTAGGATAACTACCTAACACAACTGCCTGCTGCTACTTTGAAGAAAACTGCTCAGAAGAGATGTTTTGTCTGTGCATATACAAAAAAACGCCCACAAAAATGCAGACACACTCGTTTTATGTGTGAGGAATGTAAAACACCACTGTGCATGGAACCATGTTTCAAAGAGTTCCACAAGCTGCAGAACTTCTATGAACATGTCCAGTGACTGTACATTTGTATATATATTATAGAACAATAGTAATAAAGATTTTTTTGTATTGTTCGTTTGTGTAAACAAGTTTTGTAAACAATATAAAGATACTAATGTTTATGCTATAATTGTGTTGCATACAACGAATGCATATATATACATTGCACCTTACCTTGGTCTCACAGGCCACATAAGTTACGTAAAAAAAAGAAAATAGTGAAAAAAACAAGAAATCTACGAATGGAAGTAAACAAATGTTTACTGAGTAAGCGGCAGTCGCCGCTATTGCCATACACGGCTCATTTTCTGCCAACTTTACACCTCCATATCTCGGTAAGTATTGATGGCAAAAATCTGTTTTTAGGATAAAAACAATCAGAAAAATAATCTTAACATTTTGATAAGAAAAAATAATTTTTGTTTTTTTCGAATATTTTGCGACAACAGAATGGCACTCAGGATTGAGGGTTGCGACAGTCAAAGGGTTAAAGTTCAGGTATTGTACTTCCCATTTCCAGGACTCAAGTCCAACTAAATCAATTAACTGGTTTCCCTGAATCCCTTCACAAAATATTACCCTGCTCACACTCCAACAGCTCGTCAGGTTCCAAAAACCATTCGTCTCCATTCACTCCTATCTAACACGCTCACACATGCTTGCTGGAAGTCCAAGCCCCTCGCCCACAAAACCTCCTTTACCCCCTCCCTCCAACCTTTTCGAGGACGACCCCTACCCCGCCTTTCTTCCCCTACAGATTTATATGCTCTCCAAGTCATTCTACTTTGATCCATTCTCTCTAAATGACCAAACCACCTCAACAACCCCTCTTCAGCCCTCTGACAAATACTTTTAGTAACTCCACACTTCCTCCTAATTTCCACACTCCGAATAATCTGCATAATATTTACACCACACATTGCCCTTAGACAGGACATCTCCACTGCCTCCAGCCGCAGCATTTGCAACCCATGCTTCACACCCATATAAGAGTGTTGGTACCACTATACTTTCTTACATTCCCTTCTTTGCCTCCATGGATAACGTTTTTTGTCTCCACAGATACCTCAACGCACCACTCACCTTTTTTCATTCATCAATTCTATGGTTAACCTCATCCTTCATAAACCCATCCGCTGACAAGTCAACTCCCAAATATCTGAAAACATTCACTT
The DNA here is from genome assembly GCA_009830355.1 of Cherax destructor. NCBI lineage: Eukaryota > Metazoa > Arthropoda > Malacostraca > Decapoda > Parastacidae > Cherax > Cherax destructor. The sequence continues at coordinate 34,234 of WNWK01011896.1, read as the reverse complement.
CTTCCATAATCCCTCTCTCCAATGTGATATCCAATTTTTCTTTATTTAAATTGTTTGATACCCTCATCACCTTACTCTTATCTATGTTCACCTTCAACTTTCTACCTTTACACACCCTCCCAAATTCGTCCACTAACCTTTGCAACTTTTCTTTAGAATCTCCCATAAGCACAGTATCATCAGCAAAAAGTAACTGTGTCAACTCCCATTTTGCATTTAATTCCCCATAATTTAATCCCACCCCTCTCCCTATCACCCTAGCATTTACTTCTTTTACAACCCCATCTATAAATATATTAAACAAAAATGGTGACATTACACATCCCTGACTAAGACCTACTTTTACCGGGAAGTAATCTCCCTCTCTCCTACACACCCTAACCTGAGCCTCACTATCCTCATAAAAACTCTTTACAGCAATGCTCAATGTTATTTTCTTTAACCCTTTACCGGGCACTCCTAGGAAAATACGAATTTCAAAATATATTTCCTATGAGTAGATAGAATATCTCAGTGTAAGGGAAAGAGGCCATATAAATGGAATTCTGAAAAAAAATTTAAGCGCAATTGCCAATATTCGAAGACCCCTTATATATGGTCCTGGCCGGTAAAGGGTGTCAAAATCTGAATGTTGCAAATTTGCAATTGTTAATAAAACACCCAATAAGTATTTTTCTATTTTATAATACAAATAGACAATATCAAAAACATAAATGGAACTTGTTTCCAAACATTGTGTAAGTATAAAAAAAATATAAAAATGAACCAAAGAGCAACATGGGCACATTGCAAAGAGAAAAAACATTCAAATCCCATATTCCTGAATTTCCTGAGAAAGAACAATCATTCTAGATCACTAATTCCTATAATGAAAGGCTGTGAAGCAATTTTTGTCCTTCTTGATGCATAGATTTACTTTGCATATGGTACAGAAAAATGCAGAATTGACATGATTTTGTTTTGTGCTGCAATACTTGCATGAAAGTGTCTTGCCTAGTGCTGGCCAGTGAGCTAGCGTTTTATCAAACCTCACACTGTCATCAGGCCTTTCTGCACGTTGGTACTGCACTGGAGATGGCACTTGCAAGGTTGACAAACCATTATCATCAGTGCTACTGTTGGAATTACTTGATGAACTTGTTCTCATGTTGCTGTGTCTAAACTTTTGTCCTTTGGATCTTGCACTGACAGAGATTTCAAGCCTGAATTGCTTCAGTGGTATGCATTTGGTGTTTAGTGACCGACAATCACGGCAGTAAAGAAGCCATGCATTCACAACAGCAAGATCAAGAACATAGGCAAACAGCCGCATGTACCAACGTTTAGATTTCATAGGCGTTTTGTACATATGTACCAACATGTTACTTTTGTCAATACCTCCCATGTGTGCATTATAGTTCTTGATGACTGCAGGGCACTGGAAGTTGTCTTTAGTCTTAGATTCCTTGTTATATCTTTCAATAAGAGTCACAGGTTCCACTCCCACATCATTCGTCACTAAAGTCACAGCTTTGTTGTCCTTCCACCTTACAACAAGGATACCATCATTTGTTTTGAAGTCAAAAATGCCCCTGGGCACTATGTTCTTTTCCATTTGTTTGACAGGCATCAGTTCTGGCTTACCACATCTATTTTCACGTACTGTTCCAGTGTATCTGCAGGGTCATTATTGATGTCAACCTTGTTCCAGCCAGTCTCAGCTTGAACAGCAAGCTCATCATGAAGATCTTCATCAGGGTACTCCTCGAACGTAATACCTTTCTTTTTCTTGTCTAATTTAGGCTTTTTGGATGGCCTCTCTTCCTCCTCCTCATCACTTGACACCTGTGCATCTGGTGGCATGTATTCATCACCACTGTCAAGCAATTCCAGGTCTTCTGGCTCTTGATCTGAGTCACTTTCCTCCCAAATGCAGACATATTTGGACTTCTCTTTGGAGGAAGCACCGTAAAACAAATTCTCATTGATCTGGAAGGACAATAAAAATGTTCTGTACACACCCAGACCACTATAAAATTCATATATGCATTAGAAATAATTTTGATATAAATATTTATTTACTGAAATTTCAAATTGGGACTTGCCGGCAGGAACATGTTATTATGTTCCTTTTTCGTTGCACTTTTTTCAGTTGCATGGTGCACTCATATTATGCTTCACAAACAGTTTACATATATCTCCAAATATGCCTAAACTATTTATTTACACATTAGACACAACAATCAGTACATACCGACATTGTAGAGAGTATAATCACAGTGTATATGAGTGTTTGTAGAGGGAAAATCAGGCTCTGGGCGACGCCAAGCTGCAAGTGTTTACATTTTGGTCTTTCAACCAATGGGAAGCGAGCAGACGCCGTTCTCACTTAGCTGGAGCGACTCACAGAAGGCTTGTGATTGGTCAGAAATAGAGAACGGGAACCTAGATGCGCTGGGGGAGTAGGATGACACGCGCAAAAAACACGTGTTCAGGACAACATTAATATTGTCTTGCCCGATAAAGGGTTAAGATAATTTCAATTTTTACTATTATATTACCATCCTACTAAACACTTGTTGCAATGTAATATCATCATATTGTAATTTGAACAATGTATTATCATCATATTGTAATTTGAACGATCTAATATTTAAATAAAACTCAATTTCTCTAATATTATCTTCATAGTCTATAAGCCATTAGATTAAGCTGCCCTTAATGCCATGGCATGTCAGTGGCTCTCCTTGCACTTCAATTTATGATTGTAATAACAAAACCTATGTAAAATAGCAATGAAATAAATATTTGAATTTGAATTTGAATCTACCATATACCTCCAGCTCCCCATCTACTAACTCCCCTACTCTGTTTTTAACTGACAAATCCATTCGTTCCCTAGGCTTTCTTAACTTGTTTATCTCACTCCAAAAATTTTTCTTGTTTTCAGCAAAATTTCTTGACAGAGCCTCTCCCACTCTTTCATCTGCTCTCCTTTCTTTTACTCTCCATATACTCTGCTCTTCTATTAACCCTTCTGTTTTGTAACAACCTCTCATAAGCTACCTTTTTCTCTTTTTATCACCCCCTTTACTTCTTCATTCCACCACTCACTCCTCTTTCCTCCTGCACCCACCCTCCTATAGCCACAAAATTCTGCCCCACATTCTAATACTGCATTTTTAAAACTATCCCAACTCTCTTCAACCCCCCCACTACTCATATTTGCACTAGCCCACCTTTCTGCCAATAGTTGCTTATATCTCACCCTAACTCCCTCCTCCTTTAGTTTATACACTTTTACCTCTCTCTTACTTGCTGTTGCCATTTTCTTTTTGTCCCATCTACCTTTTACTCTAACTGTAGCTACAACTAAATAATGATCCGATATATCCGTTGCCCCTCTATAAACATGTATATCCTGAAGCCTACCCATCAACCTTTTATCCACATATACATAATCTAACAAACTACTTTCATTATGTGCTATATCATACCTTGTATACTTATTTATCCTCTTTTTCATAAAATATGTACATGTATTACTTATTACCAAACCTCTTTCTACACATAGCTCAATTAACAGTTCCCCATTTACATTTACCCCTGGCACCCCAAATTTACCTACTACTCCCTCCACAACATTTTTACCCGCTTTAGCATTGAGATCCCCTACCACAAGTACTCTCTCACTTGGTTCAAAACTCCCCATGCACTCACTCAACATTTCCCAAAATCTCTCTCTCTCTCCTCTACACTTCTCTTTTCTCCAGGTGCATAAACACTTACTATAACCCACTTTTCACATCCAACCTTTATTTTACTCCATATAATCCATAATCCTTGAATTTATACATTTATATTCCCTCTTTACCTGCCATAACTGATTATTCAACATTATTGTCACTCCTTCTTTAGCTCTAACTCTATTTGAAACCCCTGACCTAATCCCATTTATTTCTCCCCACTGAAACTCTCCTACCCCTTTAACCTTTGTCTCACTTAAAGCCAGGACATCCAGCTTCTTTTCATTCATAACATCTACAATCATCTTAAATTCAAATATTTATTTCATTGCTATTTTACATAGGTTTTGTTATTACAATCATAACTTGAAGTGCAAGGAGAGCCACTGACATGCCATGGCATTAAGGGCAACTTAATCTAATGGCTTATAGACTATGAACATAATATTAGAGAAATTGAGTTTTATTTAAATATTAGATCATTAAAATTACAATATGATGATAATACATTGTTCAAATTACAATATGATGATATTACATTGCAACAAGTGTTTAGTAGGATGGTAATATAATAGTAAAAATTGAAATTATCTTAAGGAAAATAACAATGAGCATTTTTGAAAGTAATTTACAGTATGAGTATTTAGTTTAGGGTGAGTAGGTGGTTTTTGAGAAGAGTCTTAAACTGAATTTCAGACAAGGTTATTTTGGTATTTACTGGTAATGAATTCCAGATTCTGGGGCCTTTTATGTGCATAGAATTTTTACATAGGTTGATATGGACACGGGGTATATCAAAAAGTGATCTGTGTCTTGTGTTGTGGTCATGGGTCCTATTAAAGTTGGTGAGGAGAATTTTGAGCGAAGGGTTTATATTAGAGTGTAGAGTTCTATGTATGTAGTAGGCACAAGAATAAGTGTGAATGTTCTTTATGGTGAGTAGTTTTAGGCTTCTGAATATTGGTGGAGTATGCTGTCTAGAGTGGGAATTTATCATCATTCTGACTGCAGCTTTTTGCTGGGTTATGAGTGGTCTAAGGTGATTTAATGTTGTTGATCCCCATGCACAGATTCCATAGGTGAGATAAGGGTAGATGAGTGCGTGATATAGTGCAAGGAGAGCTGATTGAGGCACATTGTAGCGTATCTTTGATAATATGCCTACTGTCTTTGAGATTTTCTTGGAAATTTGTTGTATGTGTGTTTGGAATTTAAGGCTACTGTCAATGTGGATTCCTAGGAATTTTCCCTCTGTGAGTCTTGTGATGGGTGAACCATTGAGCGTTATGTTAAGTGGAACATTTGTGGCTCTGTTTCCAAACTGTATGAAGTAGGTCTTGTCAGTATTTAGAGTAAGTTTATTAGTCGTCATCCATGTTGATATTTTCTGTAATTCGGCATTAACAGTATTGGCCAATATGACTGGATTTGGGTGAGAGAAGACATACGTTGTGTCATCTGCAAATAATATGGGTTTGAGTAGTTGTGATGCATTCGGTAGGTCATTGATGTAAATGAGGAATAGGAGTGGACCCAGTACACTTCCTTGAGGGACTCCGACTGTAATTTGTTGTGTGGAAGAGTTCGCTCCATTTGTGTACACGTATTGGCTTCTGTTACTGAGGTATGACTTTAGGTAGTTGAGTGAGTGCCCTCTTATACCATAGTGTGCTAATTTTGTGAGCAGTAAATCATGGTCGACTGTATCAAAAGCTTTGCGTAGATCAATGAAGATTCCCAGTGGGACTTCTTTCTTCTCAAGTGCGGTGTATATTAACTCTAGCATGTGTATAATGGCATTATTTGTGCTCTTGTTGGTCCTGAATCCAAACTGACAGGGGTTGAGTACGTTGTGTGAGATGAGGTAGGAATAGATCTGTCTATGAATTAATTTTTCAAAGATTTTAGAGAGCAGTGGTAAATTAGATATTGGTCTATAATTATTCAAGTCTGTTTGATCACCACCTTTGTGGATCGGGGTGACCCTTGCTATTTTGAGAATTGATGGGAAGGTAGAGGTTTCAATGGATTTATTGAAGAGTGTTGCAATAATTGGTGACAGTACCTGTGAAGCTTTTTTGTACATAAAAGGTGGCAAGCTGTTTATGTCTCCTGCCTTGTTTTTAAGGTTGTTGATTATCATTCGCACAACATCCAAGCACATTCAAACATCCCACTTTGACGGTTTTCTTCTTTTTCTTTTTAGTAAATCTATACAGGAAAAGGGGTTACTAGCCCATTGTTCCTGGCATTTTAGTTGACTTTTACAACACGCTTTATATACATGTATACTCTGATAATTATACTTATGTGTACCTGTACCTAAATAAACTTACACACTGTGCTGGTGTGTAGGTACAAGTTAAAATCACTAAGAGTGTCTTATTAGTCTTCAAGATGCAATATTAATAATGATAATAATAATAACATAAAATAATAATCATTTTGAGGCGCATTAAATGTTGTACAGTGGACCCCCGAGTAACGAACAAAATTCATTCCAGAAGCCTGCTCAAGTGCCATTACCGAACGAATTTACTCCCTTAACCCTTAAACTGTCCACACGTAGATATACGTTCACTCGCGTAGCTGACCGAATGTAGAGCTACGTTTTATTTTTCATTCCTTCAAATTTAGTGCGATAGGCCTGAGTCGCCTAGACATGAGAGAATGGGTCTGCGCCCTCAGTGTGCGCAGTATTAAAAAAATCTGGGACCACATAGTACCTTGTGGGAGCACCAGTTCGATTGAGTGCCAGCTAGAGCAAATAGTTTGGCAAACACCAGGGATTCAATGATGTTATGTCGCATTAACACTCCCCTTATAAGAGGAAAGTAAAAATAGGTTAGATAAATACATGAGTGGCTGTGGGTGGGTGTGAGTTGGACCTGACTAGCTTGTGCTACTAGGTCTGATGCCATGCTCCTTCCTTCAGAGGATGTGACCTGACTAGGTGGGTCATTGGTCTAAGTTGGGGGGTGACATGGACCTGCCTTGCATGGGCCAGTAGGCCTGCTGCAGTGTTCCTTCTTTCTTATGTATTCGGCAGGCTGGCTGGCTTTGGCTGTTTCTGGCTGTCTCTCTATCTGTCTATATCTCTATCTGTCCATACCTTTGTCTGTCTATATCTTTGTCTGTCTATATCTTTGTCTGTCTATATCTTTGTCTATATCTTTGTCTGTCTATATATCTATCTAGTATATCTATATGTCCTATATCTCTGTCTCTCGCTCATATGTACACATAAGTACAGTTATTATACATAGTGTAAATTACCTAGGATAACCCAAAAATTCCAGGCAAAGTGCTATACAATGCTTGTAGATATAATACATAATAAGCATGGAAACCCCTGGCAAGTAATACGCATCGTCACTTCTGGATCGTGTATAATACCTGTTGGCTTACGAGACGCACTCTGAGACTGAGACAAGCAGACGGAAAGACATACACAGGCAGACAGATAAGCAGAGTTAGACAGACATAAGCAGAGCTAGACAAACAGACAGATAGATAGACAGACAGACAAATACAGCCAGATAGACAGACAGATACAGAGAGATAGACAGACAGACAGATACAGACAGACAGACAGATAGACAGACAGATAGACAGACAGATAGACAGACAGACAGATAGACAGACAGATATTGAAAAAGGGAGGGTTCCCTCCAGCACTGCTGACATTTATCAAATGTCACTGGGCTGTCAAGAGTTATCTGACACTTGTCAACACACCATTCTTCAAGGAGTTTCATATATACTCCAGGATGTCTAAAACATTGCTGGGACCTATAAATACTTCGTATATATTTATAGACAATAGTAAATGACCAAGGAAGGTGAAACTGTTCACCTGTTGGTGTGATTGTGACTATTTGAGTATTATTTCAGTACATAATATTAGTGTTAGAACAAAGATTGGCTATGAAATCACAAGAACTATTGTAAATTGTAATTATCAGAACATAAAAATTATATAAATTAAAATAAAAACTAGAAAAAAAAGTATATCGGCATTACTTCTGCAAGCGGCAGGACTTGATGTTGCCGTCAGGTGAGCATCCAGTACCAAATTGGTGGGCTTATATCTCGGTAAGTACTGGCCCCAAATTTTTTTTTTTAGCCTATCCTGTTTATAAAAATGTGATCTTCATTTTTAAAAAAAAAATGATTTTTTTTTTTTCAAAATATTCAGTCAGCTACGCGAGTGAACGTATATCTAAGTGTGGACAGTTTAAGGGTTAAGAAATGATGTCAAGTAGGTTAGTCCATTTCAGACCACTAAAAATAAACTTACAAAAGCACTTACAATATTATACTTACATAATTGAACGATTTCCAGGGTGTTCGTTACTCGGGGGTCCACTGTATATTACATTAATACAGTACAGTGGACCCCCGGCTAACGAAGAAAATTCATTCCAGAAGCCTGCTTAAGTGCCATTACCGAACGAATTTACTTCCTTAAGAAATAATGTCACGTAGGTTAGTCTATTTCAGACCCCAAAAAATACACTTCCACAAGCACTTACAATATTATACTTACATAATTGTACGATTTCCAGGGTGTTCGTTAGCCGGGGGTCCACTGTACAGTGGTCCCTCGGTTTTCGCCGAAAATTCGTTCCAGAATGCTGCTCAAGTGCCATTACCGAATGAATTTACTTCCTTAAGAAATAATGTCACATAGGTTAGTCTATTTCAGACCCCCAAAAATACACTTGCAACAGCACTTACGAAAATACACTTACATAAATGTTCGAGTTTGGAGATGCACGAAAACCGAGGGACCACTGTATAGGCATTTTGATTAATCCATCTATGATATTTTTTCAAATTATATAATAAACATGCTACATAACATATAAACATGATAAATACACCCCACAGTAGAATAAATTTACATACGTACAGCGATACCTCTTATATCTGAACTATATGGCCAAGACCGGTTCGGAAACACGAAGTTTCCGGATACATGAGGGGGAAAAAATACGCATCCGTACTGTCATATCACCATCGGCAACAGTGCTGTAGATTTAAAAAATGAGTCCAACGTCGTCTGGCGGTGGGACCAGACAATCTGGGTTCGAATAACAGCCTCCCAGATTTCTGCAGCCATTTTAAGTTCAGCACCATGAACCATCATACCACTACCACATTGTTGTTGGTACCACTTCATCACACACTGATTGAGTTCCAAGCTCAGTTGCTTCGCTATCACTTTTCTTTTGACACTTTTTCCAGTTTTTGAGGCGGCAGAAAACATCCAAACGGCTGTTCGGATGTTTCGGTAATAATTTTAGAATCTTGCCCTTTCCCAGGGCCTGTTCGAATATTGGTGAGATTCAGATAATGGCAGGCTGGATATGCGAGGTATCACTGTATATATGAGATGTTTTTCCAGTTGTCTTGTCGGAGTGCTGGAAAGAATAACGTTTTCTCTAGTTCAACACCAAAGAAAATGTGTACACAACAGTATTACTGGGGGCAACTGTAGAAAATTATTCCTTTCATATGCCTTCACTCAGAGTGTTATTCCTTCTAAAAATGGTGTGTTACATGAGAATGGGAGTGTTGCTCTTTATTTATTCTACTTTACCAATGTGGAGACAACTTGTACACAATGTAAGGTGTTTGTATTATGGTATAAGATTCACAGACATGGGAATGAACGTGTATGAACCAAAACCAGACGCGTTCGTCTGTTTGCTTACTCTGTGGCTCTGTTCTCTCTCATTTACTCGTTCTCTCTCTCTCATTTATTAAGACTACAAATATTTTAAGGTAAATAATGAGTGTACAGTAGGGCCCCACTTATACGGCAGGTTAGGTTCCAGGCTAGTGCCTTAAAGCAGACATCGCCGAAAAGCAGAACGCCATTTTTTTCCAATTCTAAATGCATATAAATGCCAGACAACAAGATTACACTAACTTATATTAAGTTAGCAATAGCACTAGGCATTAAAAAACACAATAAAAAGTAAGATACACACAGAGTACACTTATTACTTACCTTATAGTATTAACATTGATGTGTGAGAGGTGAGTGGCAGGGTATTGTCTAAAACAAGTAAAACATTAAAAGGAATTTTCTTTTCCTTGCAGTAAGCCTCAACTGTAGGCTTAAAATAGTCTGTGAACCAATTTATGAAAAGATCAGTAGTCATCCAAGCTTTCAAATTAGATTTATAATAAACAGGGAGGCTACTTTTTGCATAGTTCTTTAGGGCCCTAGGATTCTCTGAGTGATAAATTATCATAGGTTTTAACTTGCAATCCCCAGCAGCATTAGCTCCTAGCAAGTGTTAGCTGACACTCTTGGGTTATCCTGGGTTCTCTACACATATGCTGCTATATGTAACTGTATTTGATGGCTATCTCAGCAATCAACATATACCTTGTTAGTAAGTTCATTCAGGTATACACAAATACAGTTACATAGATTATCATACATAGCAGAATATGCGTAGAGAACCTAGGATAACCCAAAAAAGTCAGTTCACTGAGTTTAATCATTTCTAACTTGGCACTTAAAGTAAGAGGCTTACGACTCCTCTTTTTATCACAACTAAGCTTAGACGCCATAGTCAATGAGAGCCAACTAGTTAACGAAAGAGTAAACGAGAGAGAGAACGAGATACGGAGTTCAGACAAGGTAAAAAAAAACAAACTGAACAAGTAGTGGGTGATCACTCGGTCAGGCGAAATGAATGCAATTAATACGTGTCCACTTTTAATTCATTCACATACGTTTGTAAGAGTTTGTGAAACTTTTACCTCAAAATAATAATAATAATTACCTCACAAATAAAAATAATTACCTCACAATACAAATACTCTTACATTGTGTACAAGTTAGTACAAAATAAACAAACAGCAACACTCCCATTCTCATGCAACACACTATTTTTAGAGGTAATGATAGTACAGTCATCCCTTGGTTTTCGATTTTAATCCGTTCCAGATGGATCAGCTAAAACCAAAATCGGTGAAAACTAAAACTATTTTCCCCATAAGAAATAATGGAAATTCAATTAATCCGTTCCAGAAACCCAGAAGTTTGGAAAAAAAAAAATTGGGGGGCCTTAAAGATAGATTTACATGCACAAATGAATGAACTCTATGTGGCACTTACCTTTATTGAAGACTGATGTTGCTGGATGGAAGAGAGGAAGGAGGGGAGAGGGAAGAGACCCTATTTTTTGGAAGGGGAATCCCCTTCCATAAGGAATTTAGGTACCAAGTCCTTATCCGGGGTCACTTCTCTCCCTGCCTGCTACACTCCCTCCCTGCCTGCCACACTCCCTGCATACATGCTACACTCCCTGCATACCTGCTACACTCCCTGCATACATGCTACACTCCCTGCATACATGCTACACTCCCTGCATACATGCTACACTCCCTGCATGCCTGCTACACTCTTAAACTCCATCGTGTTTCTCACTTTCTTTACCAAAGGACTGGCACTAGGAGCTTTCTTTGGGCCCATGGTAGCTTATTTAGTAGTCACACACAATAATCAAGGGCCAAAAACAATGAATTGCTAATAAATGTTTTGTATGAACTCCTGGGGTGATGTTCACTCAAGCATAAACAATGCTATACTGCGTGACAATGTGCGTGGGAGGTGCGTGGGTGGCGGGCCTACTGCCTTTGTATATGCGCGGCACTGGTGTACAGGTTCCGTACCATCGACGAAAACTGAGACAATTTTTCCACGAAAAAAGTGATTGAAAACCAAAATCGGTGAAAACTGAGACAATCGAAAACCAAGGGATGACTGTATTATTGTTATTATCATAATAAAAAAGAAGCGCTAAACCCACAAGGGTCGTGAATAGCTATATATAGAGTGAAGGCATATGAAAGGAATATTTTTCTACAGTTATCCCACAGTGTTTGACTAGAGAAAACGTAATTCTTCCGACACTCCTACTAAGTCGCTTGGTAAACAAATATCATATTTGTCAATTTTTATTCTGTGTGTATGTATCATGTTCATATGCTATGTAACGTATTTTTTAAATAATTTTGAAGAAAATATCATAGATGAATTAATGAAAATGTCTATATTAACGTAAAATAATACATTTAATGTGCCCAAGAGTGATTATTATTAGTATTACGTAATGTTTTCCCTCCGCCCGGCAACACCATAGCACATAAACAGCATGTTTATATGCTTTGTAACGTGTTTCTTATATAATTTTTAAGAAAATATCATAGATGGATTAATGAAAATGTCTATATTAACATAAAATAAGACATTTAATGTGCCCAAGAATGATTATTATTAGTATTACATAATGTTTTCCTCCACCCGGCAACCACACCTACATAGCATATAAACAGCATGTTTATATGCTATGTAACGTGTTTCTTATATATAATTTTGAAGAAAATATCATAGATGGATTAATGAAAATGTCTATATTGACGTAAAATTGGACATTTAATGTGCCCAAGAGTGATTATTACATAATAGAGAGATGTGCTCACGGAAAATGTAAACAAACCGGGTGGCACACGCCGCATCTGAAAGACCGCTTGCCGTATACAAAAGTTTTGGTCATAATTTGAACTCGCCTTATGAACGGAACGCCGAAAGGCGAAACGCCGAAAAGCGTGGCCCTACTGTACTGTATATGCATTTTATCGCTCTGGGGTGCTTTAAATGTTGTACAGTAGACCCTCATTTAGCACAAATTTATGTTGCACGTTATGGGTATTGCACGATTGAAGAATTGCGGCACATTCTTATCTAACACGACGTAAAACTGATATTACACGGTTCGGCTGGAGGAGAAAACATTTTGAGCGCGCGGTCACCCGCGGTGGGTTAAACCATTAAGTCAGTGGGGGAGTCCTACTGAGGGTGGCTATGAGCCACATCAAGTGTTTAATGCTGACTTTTTACACATAAAAAGAGGTAAACATAAGTTTGTGTGACTTACTGACTGACTTACTGACTGACTTGACTGACTTACTGACCAACTTGACTGACTTACTAAATGAGTTGACTGACTTACTGAATGAGTTGACTGACTTGACTGACTTACTGACTGACTTACTGAATGACTTGACTGACTTATTGACTGACTTACTGAATGACTTGACTGACTTACTGAATGACCTGACTGACTTACTGAATGAGTTGACTGACTTACTGACTGACTTGACTGACTTACTGAATGACTTGACTGACTTACTGACTGACTTACTGAATGACTTCACTGATGTACTGAATGAGTTGACTGACTTGACTGACTTACTGAATGACTTGACTTACTGAATGACTTGACTGACTTACTGAATGACTTGACTGACTTACTGAATGACTTGACTAACTGACTTACTGAATGACTTGACTTACTGAATGACTTGACTGACTTACTGAATGATTTGATTGACTTACTGAATGACTTGACTGACTTACTGAATGACTTGACTGACTTGACTGACTTACTGACTGACTTGACTGACTTACTGAATGACTTGAATGACTTACTGAATGAGTTGACTGACATACTGAGTTGACTGACATACTGAATGAGTTGACTGACTTACTGAATGACTTGACTGACTTACTGAATGACTTACTGAATGACCTGACTGACTTACTGACTGACTTACTGAATGACCTGACTGACTTACTGACTGACTTACTGAATGACCTGACTGACTTACTGAATGACTTGACTGACTTGCTGAAAGACTTGACTGACTTATTGAATAACTTGACTGACTTATTGAATGACTTGACTGACTGACTAACTGAATGACTTGACTGACTTACTGAATGACTTGACTGACTTACTGAATGACTTGACTGATGTACTGAATGAGTTGACTGACTTGACTGACTTACTGAATGACTTGACTGACTTACTGAATGACTTGACTGACTTACTGAATGACTTGACTGACTTGCTGAATGACTTGACTGACTTACTGAATGACTTGACTGATGTACTGAATGAGTTGACTGACTTGACTGACTTACTGAATGACTTGACTGACTTACTGAATGACTTGACTGACTTACTGAATGACTTGACTGACTTGCTGAATGACTTGACTAACTTACTGAATGACTTAACTGACTTACTGAATGACTTGTTTGACTTACTGAATGACTTGACTGACTTACTGAATGATTTGACTGACTTACTGAATGACTTAAAGTTAGAGACACCCAGATTAGATTTTCTAGATTTTGCCACCGAAGTAGCTAGTTTATTGTGCACCCCATATCCATCCTGTGGACGGTAGCGCAAGAGCATATTGATACACAAAAGGCCTAGGCACTAGGGGTTAACAATTGTAGATTTGGGTTTATATCTACATTTCAATTATCTGTTAAAAGCAAATTTAGGAAATTTGCTTAGTACAATTGGTATCTTATTTCATGAATAAGATATCTTGACATGTCACATAGGTTATTATACTGTCTATCTCTATATTCCTCAATAAGTGGACAATTAAGCACATGGTGTTCAAGACAGTGACCATATGCCTGATCACATAATTTGCATTTAGTTTGATCATCATCTGTGTCTCCCAAACTGCCAGAAGTACTTGTAGCCAAGCCTAAGTCTGGCCACTACAACATCAGTCAGTACACTCAGTACAACCATAGACTTCAGTTCCAGAACCTCTACCATCCACCTCAGCCCAGTAGGGCCACAGCATAACTCTCCACTCTCTTCACAATCATCCACAAACACCAGCACCCACAATTTAAGGTAAATACTATTATTTCTGTTACATTTGTAGTCTTAAGCAGTAAAAACAACATAATACATCACGATAATGAACTACAATTACATATTTACTTTTATTTTTGTAAGATCTGTTGGTCTAAAAAAAACTTGTTTGGCTTTTTGGGGACTCCCAGGAACGTAACCCTATTTTTCCCATAAGTTATTTTAATTATCTAACACAATTTTATCTAACACGACGTTTTCAGGAACGTAACTACCGTGCTAAATGAGGGTCTACTGTAGTTTATTACGAGTGGGTGGGTTGGCCAGGAGGGCTACCATACCTCCTACACCTGACTTCTTACAATAAATACTACTCACCTCTCACCCGTGCTACATTAAGACTACAAATATTTTAGGTAAGTATTGAGTGTACTGTGTTTGTATTTTACTTTTTATTGTTTTTTAATGTGTGCGGCCAGCAGTAACAGCCTGGTTGATCAGGCTCTGGTCCAACAGGAGGCCTGGTCACAGACCGGGCCGCGGGGGCGTTGACCCCTGGAATTCTCTCCAGGTAGACTCCAGGTAGTTCTATTGCTAACTTAATATACGTATGCTAGTGTAAACTTGTTATCTGGCATTTATATGCTTTCCAGTGATGTCCACTTTCCAGTGGTA
Organism: Cherax destructor; assembly: GCA_009830355.1. Taxonomy (NCBI): domain Eukaryota; kingdom Metazoa; phylum Arthropoda; class Malacostraca; order Decapoda; family Parastacidae; genus Cherax; species Cherax destructor. The sequence continues at coordinate 19,119 of WNWK01011896.1, read as the reverse complement.
GCGTGGAACCTAACGTGCGGTAAAAGTGGAGCCCTACTGTACAGTGCTCATCATTAAAGTACAGTCTCTCTTCACTTAACGACAGAGTTACATTCCTAAAACCACGTCGGTAAACGAATTTGTCATTATGTGAGGAGCATACTATAATGACAGTGGGTTTGTGTCAATCATCTTTGATATTGTTTTAATGTCACCTTTGCAACATTTATAACATTTTTAGTGTATACAGTGAACCCCCGGTTTTCATCCTCTGTGGAAATCGTACAATTTGGATTTCAAGCACTTTCTCGGCGAAATTTTTCCTCGGGTTTTGTACATCCACTCGGAAATCGTCGGTACCAGACACATGCGCCTGGGCCGTTTATACGTTTGTGACTCACTCTTGGGCACATTAAATGTCTTATTTTAGGTTAATATAGACATTTTCGTTAATCCATCTATGATATTTTCTTCAAAATTATACATGTATAAGAAACACGTTACATAGCATATAAACATGCAATGTTAATATGCTATCGAGGGGTGGTAGTCGGCGGAGGGAAAACATTACGTTTTCTCTGGTCCAGCGTTAGAGAAAACTGTATGAATCTTACCATACCACGGGTGGGGTTCGAACCCGCGGTATCGTTACGATTTCGTGAGTCGTGTATGAATCTTCATCTGGCCCAGTCACCGCTCTTATAATAAATAATAATAAATAATAAATTTTTATTTGGACATGATACATGATACATATTTGTATAAAGGAATGTAGTAGTTGAGTATACATGCCAAAAGCCCCTTGTATGCAGAGCATTTTGGGCAAACTTAAAATTAACTTAAGATTACAGTTCATATGGTCATTAGATGAGTTACAATGAGTACAATAACAGTTCATATGGTCATTAGATGAGTTACAATGGGTACAAGAGAATGGAGTATTCTATTAGGTAATACTATAAAAACATAGTTTGATAAGGTTGGACTAATTATACAACTGGGTTATACATCTATGAAATATATGTTATTCAACATTTGCATTAGGTTAAATATGAGAATTTATTGTACTTAGAGCATTTATTTATGGGGTTCTGAGGTTAGGGGAGTAACACAGTGAGTAATGATATTTTGAGGCAGTGGAAAGTGATTTGTTAGTTTTGTAGATAAAGTTAAGTGATGTTTATTTAGTTTTGAGTGAGTAGGTGGTTTTTGAGAAGTCTTGAATTGATATACTGTACAGACAGGGTTTCTTTGGTATTCACGCTTTTGTTTACAATTCTCGGCATGAATTATTCATTACTTCTCCCTTTGTTTATTATGGCATCTAAAGGTAGTTGTTAGAAACGATTAAACTCAGTGAACATGGTATGTCGATGGTAATAATACTGCTGTGGGCCGCAGTGTATGTAGCCGGTAGGTATAGCCCAGGCGGATGTAGTCCGCCTGGGACTACAAATAAATACTACTATACTCACCTCTCGCCCTACATTAAGACTACAAATATTTTATGGTAAGTAATGAATGTACTGTGTATGTATTTTACTTTTTATTGTGTATTTTAATGCCTAGTTCTATTACTAACTTAATATAAGTTAGTGTAAACTTGACAACCCTATGCCTGTTGTGGAATCTATTGTGGCTTTGGAGAAGTCCATGGGGATGGATGTGAGTGGCCAGGATGTGGAAGAGTTGGTGGACAACCACAGGGAAAAGCTAACCACTGAAGAGCTGCAACACTATGTATAGTTATTCCCTATAAAAAATTTTTTTTTGTTAATATTTTTGGGTGTCTGAAATGGATTACTGTAATTGGATTTACATTATTTCTTATGGGAAATATTACTTCGGTTTTCGTCCATTTCGGATTTCAGCCGACCTTCTGGAACAGATTAAGGACAAAAACTGGGGGTCTACTGTATTTTAAATGTTTATACAGTACTGTACAGTGGACCCCCGGTTATCGGCCATAATTCGTTCCAGAATGCTGTTCGAGTGCCGTTACCGAACAAATTTGTTCCAACAAAAAAGGCACAATACCGTGACTGGAACAATACACACACAACCCGCACATATAAAAAGAGAGGAGCTTACGACTGTACTCTATATTTTAATAAACATAATAGAGGAAATCAGCTCTGATATACATTATTTAGGTATGCATACTGGTCAGAGAGCCCGTCATAAGTCCGAGTCGTCGGTAAATGAGTACGTCGCTAAGTGAGGAGAGGCTGTATATTGGGTGGAAGGCACCTGGCATAATTAATGTCCCAGGTAATACCCTGCCTTGGTAGGTTTGTTGATGAGACAAAAAAGTTATGACAGCCTTGCAACTCAAAGCAGGACATCTCAGGCTACTGGCTACATCTAATGCCCTCTAGGTTGTGTGGTGGACGGTTTTGTGTCCGTAGTACCACTGCTCCATATGGTCTTGAGGGCCAAGATTGTCAAACATTTTTGGCTATTGACAAATTAATATGTGCAGGAGTAAGTTGCTGATACAAGAGACAACTGCAAAGATCATCAGATTACAAAAGGAAAGCCATCAAACTAAGGAAATAGTAGATGTGTGTGAGTATCCAGTAAGAATCTAGTTGTGTTGGTTTCTCGAGGACATCAAGGGAAGCCTCAAAAAACATCCTCACTAACATTAACTGTAATAACATATCTAGAACTGCTCTATGATCATTTGCCTGAATCTTTCATGCAGTGTGGTGAATAGTTTTTATGCAAGACAGTGCTCATTGCCACACTGCAAAATCTGTTGTTCAGTGGCCTTGTGCCTGTGAGGTACCCTTCTTCAATGACAGACCAGGATATTACCCAGACTAAGAACCTCTGGGCTGTGATAGAGAGATCTACTAAAGGAAGGATATCAGCCCAAGGGTCCACTGTCACTCACAGATGGCACCTTTAGGGCGCCATCTGTGAGTTACAGTGGACCCTCGGTTATCGACCGTAATCCGTTCCAGAAGGTCGACCTAAAACCAAAATGGCCGAAAACCAAAATTATATTTCCCATAAGAATTAATGTAATTTTTTTTTTTATTAACACATCGGCCGATTCCCACCAAGGCTGGGTGGCCCGAAAAAGAAAAACTTTCATCATTCACTCCATCACTGTCTTGCCAGAGGGGTGCTTTACACTACAGTTATAAAACTGCAACATTAACACCCCTCCTTCAGAGTGCAGACACTGTACTTCCCATCTCCAGGACTCAAGTCCGGCCTGCCGGTTTCCCTGAATCCCTTATAATATAATAATAATAATAATATTTTTATTTCATTGCATGTTACAAGTATACATAGTTATTGGTAGTTACAAGTATAAAACTGTAATGCAAGGAGAGCCACTGGCATGCCATGGCATTAGGGGCAGCATATTCTAAATACGTACTTATTCACTAAGTACTTAATACTAGAGAAATTGGTTGAGTTTATTCTAGTTGTATATTTTATTTCAAGTTACAATATGTTGATGCTATACTAGTAAAATAACAATACTAGAGAAATTTATTGAGTTTCTTCTAGTTATATATTTTATTTCAAATGACAATATGATATGAAATTGAAATTGCAACAAGTGTTAAGGAGGATGACAATATAAAACTGAGATTATCTTAAGTAAAATAACATTGGGTTTGAATGTTTGTTACAGTATGAGTATTTAGTATAGGGTGAGTAGGTGATTTTTGAGAAGAGTCTTGAATTGATTTTCCAACAAGGTTAACTTAATATTTACTGGTAATGAATTCCAGATTCTGGGGCCCTTTATGTGCATAGAATTTTTACATTGGTTAGTATGGACTCTGGGTATGTCAAATAGTGATCTGTGTCTTGTGTCGTGGTTGTGGGACCTATTAAAGTTCTTGAGGAGAATTTTGAGCAGTGGGTTGATATTAGCATGAAGAGTTTTATGTATGTAGAAGGCACATGAATAGGTATGAATATCTTTTACGGTGAGTAGTTTTAACGTTTTGAATATAGGTGGAGTATGATGTCTAGAGTGGGAATTTGTTATCATCCTGACTGCAGCCTTTTGCTGGGTTATGAGTGGTCTAAGGTGATTTAATGTTGTTGAGCCCCATGCACAGATTCCATAGGTGAGATAAGGGTAGATAAGAGAATGATATAGTGCAATGAGAGCTGGTTGTGGCACATAATAGCGTATCTTTGATAATATACCTACTGTCTTTGAGATTTTCTTGGAAATTTGTTGTATGTGTGTTTGGAATTTAAGACTACTGTCAAGGTGGATTCCTAGGAATTTTTCCTCTGTGAGTCTTGTGATGGGTGAACCATTGAGCGTTATGTTAAGTGGAACATTTGTGGCTTTGTTTCCAAACTGAATGAAGTAGGTCTTGTCAATAATGAAAGTAAGCTTATTTGTCTTCATCCATGTTGATATTTTCTGTAATTCGGCATTAACAGTTTACCTGGAGAGAATTCCAGGGGTCAACGCCCCCACGGCCCGGTCTGTGACCAGGCCTCCTGTTGGACCAGAGCCTGATCAACCAGGCTGTTACTGCTGGCCGCACGCAGTCCAACGTACGAACCACAGCCCGGCTGTATGACTGGGCTAGTATGACTGGGTTTGGGTGAGAGAAGACATATGTTGTATCATCTGCAAATAATATGGGTTTGAGTAGTTGTGATGCATTCGGTAGGTCGTTTATGTAAATGAGGAATAGGAATGGCCCCAGGATGCTTCCTTGAGGGACTCCGACTGTAATTTGTTGTGTGGAAGAGTTCTCTCCATTTGTATACACGTACTGGCTTCTGTTGCTAAGGTACGACTTTAGGTAGTTGAGTGGGTGCCCACTAATACCATAGTGTGCTAATTTTGTGAGCAATAAATCATGGTCAATTCCCAGCAGGACTTCTTTCTTCTCAAATGTGGTGTATATTAACTCTAACATGTGTGTTATAGCATCGTTTGTGCTCTTGTTAGTCCTGAATCCAAATTGACAGGGGTTGAGTACATTGTGTGAGACGAGGTAGGAATAGATCTGTCTATGAATTAATTTTTCGAAGATTTTAGAAAGCAGTGGTAAATTTGAGATTGGTCTATAATTATTCAAGTCGGTTTGGTCACCTCCTTTGTGGATCGGGGTGACCCTAGCTATTTTGAGAAATGATGGGAAGGTAGAAGATTCAATGGATTTATTGAATAATGCTGCTATAATTGGTGACAGTACATGTGAAGCTTTTTTGTACATAAAGGGTGGTAAGCTGTTTATGTCTCCTGCTTTGTTTTTAAGGGTGTTGATTATAAGCGAGACTTCAATTGAGTTGGTAGGAGCTAAGAATAGTGTATCTGGGTAGGTGTTGGTGAGGTAGTCTGTTGGACGAGTGTTCGAGCTTGGGATTTTACTCGCTAGATTCTTTCCTATGGTGGAGAAGAAAACATTAAGTCTGTTTGCTGTCTCAGTTGGTGAGAGTAGGGGTTCGTCTGTTTTTGATAATTTGATAGTATTGTTCGTGGATATTTTTTTATTTCCTAGAATTGCAGATAGGGTTTTCCAGGTCTTTTTCATATCACCTTTTACGGTCTGGAGTCTGTTCTCATAATACAATTTTTTGGACCTTCTTATCAGGCTAGTAAGGATTGATGAGTAGCGTTTGGATTGTTCTCTGGTTATTACAACGTGAGGTAGACAGGATCAGTGCATGGGAAATCCTCTGGCGTATTAAAACAAATGCCAACAAATCCAAAATTACATATTTCTTTCAAAGAGGAAACCACCGACCAATGCCTGTCTACCTCAGAACTACCACTACACGAACACCCATTCCACGTACACTACAGTCCTCGGAGTTACCTTGGACTCCAGACTGAGAATACACACCCACATAAACACTAAAAGAGTTATGGCCAGTAATGCCCTTGGTAGGCTATTCAAACTCAGAGACTCACACCCAAACACCAAACTCCACCTGTACAAGGCTCTCATAAGACCACTCATCACATACACACCTCTTGCCCTCTCTCTTGCTGCTAAAACAAACATCTTAAAACTGCAACGAATACAGAACCGTGCATTGCGGTGGGTGCTGGGAACGAAGTGGGATGACTTCGCCACAAGCGAATCTCTCCACAACAGGACCGGCACCGCAGCTTTGAACGTGTTCTGGAAAGAACTCAGTGACAGACAAATAGACCGTATTGAAACATACCAAGACACTTGGACAACCTTTCTAGACGACGTCATCAGACAACCAGACAATAATCTTAACCTTTTTCAATCTATCAATAATCCTGCTCCTCATCCTCTCTACACCTAATACTATACTTTCTACCACCTAACTTCTACCCTGCCCTCTGCAGGGGTGGACCTTAAAAGACGTCCTTTTAACCAGCAACATCCCACGTACCCCACTCAATCATTTAAGAGAAGCAGTATAAATAGCAAACCAGCGATGACGTTATGGCAGCCGCCCAAAAAAGCCCATGCCTCCCGAACCAAGTCCAGTACACGCAGTAAGCGATTTCAACATGCAGATCACCACCACTCCTCAAACTACCTCATCTATTATGCCAAAAAATGCTACGCAGCTGGGTTTAGCCCTGGCTCTTTCCCTCAACTAATTAAAACTCCTCTCACCCACTATTCTTCACCTATCCAATCTACTATCACCCTTCGTGGGTACTTACCTGAGAGTCTTCGTTCGTTCGTTCTGGTTATTAGACCCCTTCTGTATTGTTTTTCATATTGGTGCGTCTTGTTTATGGATTTAAGGATGCTGGGTGTTAGCCAGGGATTGTTAAGTCTCTTAGCTGTGATCTGTTTAGTTTTTTTAGGGCAATGTCTGTTATAGAGGTTGTGTGTTTTTTTAAGAAAGTTCTTGATGCATTCATTTGTATCTGAGTATGTTTCTAATTCATTAAGCCAGTCAATGTTCGTCATAGCTGATATAAAATTATTAACAGTTGACTCATTATGTAGTCTGAAGGTAACTTTTGCAATTTTTTGGGGCAATATGGTAGTTATGAGAAAGGTAGGGTAGTGGTCTGTGGTGTTATCTGTGATTATGCCTGATTTTAGAGGGGATATAGTGTTAGTCCAGATGTGGTCTAATAACGAGGTACTATTCTCAGAGATTCTTGTAGGTTTTGATATTGTTGGTAGTAATAAGCAGTTGCTCATAGTGTTTGTGAATTCAGTTACCTGTGGGTCCTGGTCATGTAGGAGATTTATGTTGAAATCTCCTGTGAGCAGCAAATGATCTTTGTTAAGGCGTGAATCCATTATCAGGTTTCCTAGTTTTTCACTAAAGTGGTGGATGTTTGACTGTGGTAATCTGTAGATGTTTATCACTGTGAGGGGTTTTTGCAGGTCTTTTGATTTAAATTTAGCTATAATATATTCTCCATGTTCATCCCTTGTGCAAGAGTTTTTGATACATTCAAGTTGATCTGTATAATATATTGCTGTTAGCCTCTCGAAGGAAGTTGGACAGTTCATTTTCATTCGTGATATAGTAAGCACGGCCTACATTTGATTTCTTAATTAGGATTTTTCCATCTCGTGTGAAGCACTGGTAGATTTTGTCATTATTCTCACGTTTAAGCTTTCTTACTCTGTATAGGAGGTTCTGACGTTTTTTTGTGAAACACTCATTTACGTAAAGATCTTTTTTTGCACTAATTGATGTTTTAATCAGATCGGTTTTACTGTCTATCGTGTGAAATCTAAACATAACACTCTTTTTTCTACCTTGTGTGCCAAGTAATCTTGATTCTGTTATCTCTGATGCTGGTACTACTACATTTAAGTGGTCTTTTATGGTCTGAAGAGCAGCATCTTTGCAGTTGGTATGGTTTATGCCACTTGGAAAGAGTGCACTGCTAATTATTACCGCGTTGGATAACTTATCGTGCTCAGTTTTATCTTCTTGTAGGGAGAGGGAGAGTCAGCCATTGTGTTTGTTGACGTGTTGCCTGGGGTGGTGGTGGGGGGGATGGATGATGCACCGGCGTCCTGCTGGGTAGTCAAATGAAATAGTAGAGTTCTTGGTGATTTCTTGCTGTTCTTTTTGCTGCTTCTTCTGTTATTATGTCTCATAGTAGTTCAGGGGATGTTGTAGATAGGACGTAGAAGCTATAGTTGCTCAGAGCTTGTTGTGGGTGCTCGTCTGGCAGCTCACACTCCAACAGCACGTCAAGTATTAAAAACCATTTGTCTCCATTCACTCCTATCAAATACGCTCACACATGCTTGCTGGAAGTCCAAGCCCCTCGCACACAAAACCACCTTTACCCCCTCCCTCCAACCTTTCCTAGGCCGACCCCTACCCCGCCTTCCCTCCACTACAGATTTATACACTCTCGAAGTCATTCTGTATCGTTCCATTCTCTCTACATGTCCGAACCACCTCAACAACCCCTCCTCAGCTCTCTGGGTAATAGTTTTGGTAATTTCGCACCTCCTCCTAATTTCCAAACTCCGAATTCTCTGCATTATATTCACACCACACATTGACCTCAGACATGACATCTCCACTGCCTCCAGCCTTCTCCTCATTGCAACATTCATCACCCATGCTTCACACCCATATAAGAGTGTTGGTATAACTATACTCTCATACATTCCCCTCATTACTTCCATGGACAAAGTTCTTTGTCTCCACAGACTCCGAAGTGCTCCACTCACCCTTTTCCCCTCATCAATTCTATGATTCACCTCATCCTTCATAGACCCATCTGCTGACATGTCCACTCCCAAATATCTGAATACATTCACCTCCTCCATACTCTCTCCCTCCAATCTGATATACAATCTTTCATCACCTAATCTTTTTGTTATCCTCATCACCTTACTCTTTCCTATATTCACTTTCAATTTTCTTCTTTTACACACTCTACCAAATTCATCCACCAACCTCTGCAACTTCTCTTCAGAATCTCCCAAAAGCACAGTGTCATCAGCAAAAGCAACTGTGACAACTCCCACTTTGTATTTGATTCTTTATCTTTTAACCCCACACCTCTTGCCAAGACCTCGCATTCACTTCTCTTACAACCCCATCTATAAATATATTGAACAACCACAGTGACATCACACATCCTTGTCTAAGGCCCACTTTTACTGGGAAATAGTCCCCCTCCCTCCTACACACTCTAACCTGAGCCTCACTATCCTCATAAAAACTCTTCACTGCTTTCAGTAACTTACCTCCTATTCCATACACCTGCAACATCTGCCACATTGCCCCCTATCCACCCTATCATACGCCTTTTCCAAATCCATAAATGCCACAAAACCTCTTTACCCTTATCCAAATACTGTTCACCTATATGTTTCACTGTAAACACTTGGTCTACACACCCCTACCTTTCCTAAAGCCCCTTGTTCATCTGCTATCCTGCTTTCTGTCTTACTATTAATTCTTTCAATAATAACTCTACCATACACTTTACCAGGTACACTCAACAGACTTATTCCCTATAATTTTTGCACTCTCTTTTGTCCCCTTTGCCTTTATACAAAGGAACAATACATGCTCTCTGCCAATCCCTAGGTATACCTTTGATATACCTTTGAAGAGTTTCGAGAGTATCTACTCTCTGAGCCCGGCCATGGGCCAGGCTCGTCTGGTGCTTGCCTGGTCAACCAGGCTGTTGCTGCTGGAGGCCCGCTGCCCCACATATCCATCACAGCCTGGTTGATCTGGCACCTGGTGAAGATATTTGTCCAGTTTCCTCTTGAAGGCTTCTACACTGGTTCCAGCCGTGTTTCGGATATCTTCTGGTAAGATGTTGAAAAGTCTGGGACCCCGGATGTTAATACAGTGCTCCCGTATTGTCCCCACCGCACCCCTGCTCCTCACTGGGTTTATTTTACACTTTCTCCCATATCTCTCACTCCAGTATGTTGTTATGGCAGTGTGCAGATTTGGGACCAGGCCCTCAAGTACTTTCCAGGTATATATTATCATGTATACCTTACCATCTTCCATACATTTATTAAATAATAGCACCAACCACTCCAAAACTATATCCCCACCTGCTTTTAACATTTCTATCTTTATCCCATCAATCCCAGCTGCCTTACCCCCTTTCATTCTACCCACTGCCTCACGAACTTCCCCCACACTCACAACTGGCTCTTCCACACTCCTACAAGATGTCATTCCTCCTTGCCCTATACACGAAATCACAGCTTCCCTGTCTTCATCAACATTTAACAACTCAAAATATTCCCTCCATCTTCCCGATACCTCTAACTCTACATTTAATAACTCTCCTCTCCTATTTTTAACTGTCAAATCCATTTGTTCCCTAGGCTTCCTCAACTTATTAATCTCACTCCAAAACTTTTTCTTATTTTCAACAAAATTTGTTGATAACATCTCACCCACTCTCTCATTTGCTCTCTTTTTACATTGCTTCACCACTCTCTTAACCTCTCTTTTTCTTTCCATATACTCTTCCCTCCTTGCATCACTTCTACTTTGTAAAAACCTCTCATATGCTAACTTTTCTCCCTACTACTCTCTTTACATCATCATTCCACCAATCGCTCTTCTTCCTCCCGCACCCACTCCCCTGTAACCACAAACTTCTGCTGAACACTCTAACATTACATTTTTAAATCTACCCCATACATCTTCGACCCCATTGCCTACACTCTCACTAGCCCATCTATCCTCCAATAGTTGTTTATATCTTAACCCTTTGGGGGTCGGTGCCGTACTAGTACGTTTTACGAGCAGGGGTTGGTGCCGTACTAGTACGCCCAAATTCTAGCGGCCTCAATTTAAGCAGAAAACGTCTGGTAGGCATACATATGAAAGAATGGGTCTGTGTGGTCAGTGTGCGCAGTATAAAAAATCCTGCAGTACACACTGCATAATGAGTGAAAAACTCTGACCGTTTTTTCGATTAAAACAGCGACTTTGCAGTCGATTTTCGTATAGTTTTTATTGATGTATTCTCGTTTTCTTGGTCTCATTTGATAGAATGGAAGATATATTACAGAAATAGAGATGATTTTGATTGGTATGACAATGACAAGTACCTTGAAATTGAGCTCAAAGTAGTGAAAATGTTCGATTTTTGACGATGTTCAAGAGTAAACAAATCACACCATGCCTCCAATACACATACACTGGTGAGTCTTATATTCATGCACAAGTGCTCTGATATTATTTATACCATTTTACAATGATGCAGTTATATACATAACAGTAAATCTTCTTTTTTTTGTGAGAAAAAAAATTCAAAATGAAAAGCAAAAGTAAAGGAACAGGGGCCTGGAGACGTGACTAATGAACAGAGAACATGTTATTTTAGTGCCAGGAATGTCTGCCTTGTTTACTCTGGACCCTATTTTGAAATTGGCATCGTTTGAAATTTGTGTGAAATTGGAAAATTTCCATTTTCTGACCACTATTTTGGGTAGATGAAATTGGTAAATAGGCGGTTTCATGTACGCAATCGATAGACGAAATGGAGATCTAGCGAAATAGCTATAATTTTAGGAGACTGACACATTGGAATTTGTCGAAAATAGGGCTCAAATTGGGCAAAATCGCTGATGCGTAAGTGTCATGGCTGCCGCTAACTTCGCGAAAGCATAATTCCGTTAGTTTTCGATCAAATTTCATAATTTTGGTGGCGTTATGATCGGAAAAAGATTCTCTATCATTTCGTAAGAAAAAAAAAAAATTTTTTTTTCCAAAAAAATTTCGACCCCAGGAACACTTTCCTGAGAAGGCCTGTCGACCCCCAAAGGGTTAATGTAATGTAAATACATACAATTAATCCATTCCAGTCACCCAAAAATATTAACAAAAAAAAATTTTTTTTATACATTAATGAACAATTAAATCAATATTACATACCGTTATTGTAGACTCTTCTTGGCTTATGGAAGATAGGGAAGAGGAGAGATGGAGTAGTTTATTGTTTGGAAGGGAAATCCCCCTCCATAAGGACTTCAGGTATTAAAGCCCTCTCTGGAGTTACTTCCCTTCTTTGTCTTTTAATGCCACTAGGACCAGCTTGAGATTCACTGGACCCCTGTTGCACAAGATAACTGTCCAGAGAGGTCTGTTTCTGGCACCTCTTCAAGATGTCCCTAAAATGGGACAAGGTTTTGTCACTGAACATGTTGCAGAAATGGCTTGTTTCAGCTTGGTCAGGGTGGAATTTCTCCACAAAACTTTACACCTCCTCCACTTTGCACAAATGTCCTTAATTGCTGAAGAAGGCACCTCCTTCCCTCTCTCTTCCTCCTCCTCTGAAGCAAGTTCTTGAGCTGTGGTCTGTTGCTGCTCCAGATGAAGGTCTTGCAGCTCTTCAGTGGTCAGCTCTTCCCTGTGGTCCTCCACCAACTCTTCCACATCCTCGCCACTCACATCCAACCCCATGGACTTCCCCAATGCCACAATAGATTCCACAACAGGAATAGGGTCGTAAGGGTCAGCCTCAAACACTTCAAAATCCTTCTCGAGGACACAATCTGGCCACAATTTTCTCCAAGCAGAGTTCAAAGTCCTGGAAGTCACTCCCTCCCAAGCCTTACCTATAAGGCTTATGCAATGGAGGATACTGAAGTGATTCCTCCAGAACTCTCTTAGGGTCAATTGAGTGCCCAAGGTCACTTCAAAGCACCTTTGAAACACTGCTTTGGTGTAGAGTTTTTTGAAGTTAGAAATGACCTGCTGGTCCATGGGCTGGATGAGAGGAGTGGTGTTAGGAGGCAAGAACTACACTGTTATAAAATTGAAGTCCCTAAACAATTGGTCTACCAAGTCTGGAGGATGAGCAGGAGCATTGTCCAGTACCAGTACTTGGTGGGAGATGGCTGGTATGTTTAAAAAAAATAATAATAAAAAATAATAATCCTAGGTAGCAAGAACTACCCAGGGAGGTACTACCACCCTAGCAAATGAGTGTAAAACGGAAATCTATAATTATTTTACATGATGGTAGGACTGCTGGTGTCTGTTTCCTGTCTCATAAACATGCAAGATTTCAGGTAGGTCACACTACACTTGCATTTACAATCATATATACAGTGGACCCTCGGTTAGCAGCCGTAATCCGTTCCAGGAGCTAGGCCTTTAACCAAATTAATATTCCCCATAAGAATTAATGTAAATACAATTAATCCGTTCCAGACAAAAATATTCACACACAAAAATTTCTTTAACAATTAATTTAGTATTACATACCTTTATTGAAGACTAATGCTGGCTTCTGGAAGATAGGGAGGAGGAAATAGAGAGGAGTTAGTTTTTGGAAGGGGAATCCCTCTCCAAAAGGACTTCAGGTAACAAGTCCCTCTCTGGGGTTACTTCCCTTCTTTTTCTTTTAATGCCACTAGGACCAGCTTGAGAGTCACTAGAACCTTGTCTAGAAAAATAAGTGTCCAGAGTGCTCTGTTTCTGGCACCTCTTTAACATTTCCCTGAAGTGGGACAAGGTTTTGTCACTAAACATGTTGCAGATATGGCTTGTTTCAGCTTGGTCAGGATGGTATTTTTCAACAAAACTTTGTAACCTATTCCACATTTCACACATTTCCTTAATCACCTTTGATATACCTTTGAAGAGTTTCGAGAGTATCTACTCTCTGAGCCCGGCCATGGGCCAGGCTCGTCTGGTGCTTGCCTGGTCAACCAGGCTGTTGCTGCTGGAGGCCGCTGCCCCACATATCCATCACAGCCTGGTTGATCTGGCACCTGGCACCGGATGTTAATACAGTGCTCCCGTATTGTCCCCACCGCACCCCTGCTCCTCACTGGGTATATTTTACACTTTCTCCCATTTTAAAAAAAAAAAAATTTTTTAAAATTAAATTTGAAAATACCCGGGGGAAAATAACCCCCTTTAAAAAAGGGGGTTAAAATTTTTTTTGGGGGGGGGGGCCCCGGTTAAAACCCCGGGTTTTTTTTCCCCCCCCTTTTTTCCCTTTTAAATTAAATCCCCCTTTTCAAAAA
>WNWK01011895.1:12090-62228 GCA_009830355.1 Cherax destructor | reverse complement strand
ACTTCATAGATGTTTACTCAGTAGGGAACACCAGTGACAACATAGATGTTTACTCGGAAAAGGGAACACCAGTGACTTCATGATGTTTACTAAATGGGAACGCCAGTGACTGGGGATCAGGGTTCGTCAACTAAAAAATAACTCCATACCAGTGGAATTTATTAATTACAATAACGGCAGCAATCAATGACATTACGAAATTAATATATTTGGTTAATGAGGTATAGAACTATCAATTTTCACTATATATATATATATATATATATATATATATATATATATATATATATATATATATATATAAAAAAGTCAGTATCAAAATATTGACTTTTACCGTTACTTATTTTTATAATTAAAATGATTGTTCATTATAAAAACCTTATTTTATAAAGAATCTTTTCCCAAAATTTTATTAAATAACACGGGAAAAGAAATATTTAAAAAAATTTAAATTTCTTTGAGATGATATGTGATTACTCATTGCTTGACCTGCATTAGTTTCTGGTTGTCAATTACTTGTTGATAGTATGTACTCACCTATTTGTGTTTGCGGGGGTCGATTCAGTGACTACATAGATGTTTACTCAGTAGGGAACACCAGTGACTACATAGATGTTTACTCAGTAGGGAACACCAGTGACAACATAGATGTTTACTCAGTAGGGAACACCAGTGACTACATAGATGTTTACTCAGTAGGGAACACCAGTGACTTCATAGATGTTTACTCAGTAGGGAACACCAGTGACTTCATAGATGTTTACTCAGTAGGGAACACCAGTGACTACCTAGATGTTTACTCAGTAGGGAACACCAGTGACTTCATAGATGTTTACTCAGTAGGGAACACCAGTGACTTCATAGATGTTTACTCAGTAGGGAACACCAGTGACTACCTAGATGTTTACTCAGTAGGGAACACCAGTGACTTCATAGATGTTTACTCAGTAGGGAACACCAGTGACAACATAGATGTTTACTCAGTAGGGAACACCAGTGACTTCATAGATGTTTACTCAGTAGGGAACACCAGTGACAACATAGATGTTTACTCAGTAGGGAACACCAGTGACTTCATAGATGTTTACTCAGTAGGGAACGCCAGTGACTGGGGATCAGGGTTCGTCAACTCAAAAATAACTCCATACCAGTGGAATTTATTAATTACAATAACGGCAGCAATCAATGACATTACGAAATTAATATATTTGGTTAATGAGGTATAGAACTATCAACTACACTATATATATATATATATATATATATATATATATATATATATATATATATATATATATATATACATAAGTCAGTATCAAAATATTGACTGATACCGTTACTTATTTTTTATAATTAAAATGATTGTTCATTATATAAGCCTTATTTTATAAGAGAATACTTATTGCACAATGTGTATTAAATAACACAGGAAAGTTAAATATTTAATAAATTAATTTCTTTGAGATGATATGTGATTACTCATTGCTTGACCTGCATTAGTTTCTGGTTGTCAATTGCACTTGTTGATAGTATGTACTCACCTATTTGTGTTTGCAGGGGTCGATTCGTAGCTCCTGGACCCGATTTTTCGCTGGTCGTTACTAGGTCCACTCTAAATGTTCTAAGAGCTTTATCGTACCTCATTTTAAAGCTATGTATGGATCCTGCCTCCACTACATCACTCTCCAGACTATTCCACTTCCTGACAACTCTGTGACTGAAGAAATACTTCCTAACATCCCTGTGACTCATCTGAGTTTTCAACTTCCAGTTGCGACCCCTTGTTGCTGTGACCCCTATCCCTCCTATCTTCCAGTGTCAATAGGTTGAGTTTCCTTAGCTCCGGGACTAGTCTTGTTGCAAACCTTTGCACTGTCTCTAATTTCTTGACGTTCTTGACCAGGTGTGGGTTCCATACTGGTGCTGCATACTCCAGTATGAGCCTGACGTACACAGTGTACTGAGTCGTGAATGACTTCTTACTTAGATGTCGAAACGCTATTCTTAGCTTTGTCAGGCGCCTATATGCTGCAGCAGTTATTTGGTAGATGTGCGCCTCAGGAGATGTGCTTAGTATGATGCTCACCCCAAGACCCTTGTGTGAGGTCTTTGACCCCGAGCCTGTACTCCGCCAGCGGTCTTTGTTCTTCCCTAAGCTTCATGGTCTGCAGCCTAGATCCCTTTGTTGTCTCTCCTGATCCTCGTCTGCTTGTATTCTTCTCATTAGTTTCACGTTGTTTACGTCGTCTGTGTGTGTATTCACCTATATGTGTGGTTATACTATTTTGGTTATAATCATAACCATGATTTTTAGAGAGGTGGCCTGGTAAGCCAGTGGAAGGCCTCGGTCAGATGACCAAAGCTTACAGCTGTACGTCATCGTATGACTAAAACCCACGTCAGGAAACACTTGTTCGGTTTTCTGACAAACATTATACCTATATGTGGTTGCAGGAGTCGTGTCACAGCTCTTGGCCCCGTGTGTATGTGTGTACTCACCTACATGTGGTTGCAGAATCCGTGTCACAGCTCCTGGCCTTGTGTATGTGTGTACTCACCTATATGTGGCTGCAGGAGTCGTGCCACAGCTCCTGGCCCCGTGTGTATATGTGTACTCACCTATATGTGGTTGCAGGGGTCGTGTCACAGCTCCTGGCCTTGTGTGTATGTGTGTACCCACCTATATGTGGTTGCAGGAGTCGTGTCACAGCTCCTGGCTCCGTGTGTATGTGTGTACTCACCTATATGTGTTTGCAGGGGTCGTGTAACAGCTCCTGGCCTTGTGTGTGTACTCACCTATATGTGGTTGCAGGAGTTGTGTCACAGCTCCTGGCCCCGTGTGTATGTGTTTACTCACCTATATGTGGTTGTAGGGGTCGTGTCACAGCTCCTGGCCTTGTGTGTATGTGTGTACTCACCTATATGTGGTTGCAGGAGTCGTGTCACAGCTCTTGGCCCCGTGTGTATGTGTGTACTCATCTATATGTGGTTGCAGGGGTCGTGTCACAGCTCCTGGCCTTGTGTATATGTGTGTACTCACCTATGTGGGGTTGCAGGAGTCGTGTCACAGCTCCTGACCCCGTGTGTATGTGTGTACTCACCTATATGTGGTTGCAGGAGTCATGTCACAGCTCTTGGCCTTGTGTGTATGTGTGTACTCACCTATATGTGGTTGCAGGAGTCGTGTCACAGCTCCTGGCCCCGTGTGTATATGTGTACTCACCTATTTGTGGTTGCAGAATCCGTGTCACAGCTCCTGGCCTTGTGTGTATGTGTGTACTCACCTATATGTGGTTGCAGGAGTCGTGTCACAGCTCCTGGCCCCGTGTGTATGTGTGTACTCACCTATATGTGGTTGCAGGGGTCGTGTCACAGCTCCTGGCCTTGTGTGTATGTGTGTACTCACCTATATATGGTTGCAGGAGTCGTGTCACAGCTCCTGGCCCCGTGTGTATGTGTGTACTCACCTATATGTGGTTGCAGGGGTCGTGTCACAGCTCCTGGCCTTGTGTGTGTGTACCCACCTATATGTGATTGCAGGAGTCGTGTCACAGCTCTTGGCCCCCTGTGTATGTGTGTACTCACCTATATGTGGTTGTAGGGGTCGTGTCACAGCTCCTGGCCTTGTGTGTATGTGTGTACTCACCTATATGTGGTTGCAGGAGTCATGTCACATCTCCTGGCCTTGTGTGTATGTGTGTACTCGCCTATATGTGGTTGTATGGGTCGTGTCACAGCTCCTGGCCTTGTGTGTATGTGTGTACTCATCTATATGTGGTTGCAGTAGTCGTGTCACAGCTCCTGGCCCCGTGTGTATGTGTGTACTCATCTATATGTGGTTGCAGGGGTCGTGTCACAGCTCCTGGCCTTGTGTGTATGTGTGTACTCACCTATATGTGGTTGCAGGAGTCGTGTCACAGCTCCTGGCCCCGTGTGTATATGTGTACTCACCTATATGTGGTTGCAGAATCCGTGTCACAGCTCCTGGCCTTGTGTGTATGTGTGTACTCACCTATATGTGGTTGCAGGAGTCGTGTCACAGCTCCTGTCCCAGTGTGTATGTGTGTACTCACCTATATGTGGTTGCAGGGGTCGTGTCACAGCTCCTGGCCCCGTGTTTGTGTGTGTGTGTGTGTGTACTCTCCTGTATGTGGTTGCAGGGGTCGATTCACAGCTTCTGGCCCCACCTCTTCGCTGGTCATGTAAGTTTATTTAGGTACAGGTACACATAAGTACAATTATCATACATAGTAACATGCGTAAATTACCTAGGATAACCCAAAACAGGTGTGTACTCACCTAGTTGTGGTTGCAGGGGTCGAGTCACATAGTGTGTGTGTGTGTAACTCACAATCGTGAGGTAAATTGTTAATGTTGATATTTTTCATCACAGGTGATTTTTATATTTAAAAAAAATATCAGTTGTTATTGGCAATTTTTAACCGAACCCGTAAAAATTGGTTAATACCGATAAATACAATACATATATGCATTATATGCATTGTGTATAATGTACCCAGAAGCGAGTATTATCGTACGAATCAGTCTTCATCATACGGTTGGCAGGAAGGGGCTCACTGTTTTGGTGTGACGTCACGACCATGACGTCATATGGCGTGATGGTGTGTGCGTCCTGTGATTGGCGGAGAGGGCGTGGGAGCATCGCGCTGATTGGCCGATAGAATGAGGCAACATCGCGCGATGGTCAGTCGTGAGTGAGACGTGAAGAAGGTGATACGCACGCGGGTACGTGCGCGCACGTACACGTACCTTGGTCAATATTCTCATTAATGTGTGGACTAGTGAGGCAGTATGGAGGACGACGTCATGATGCCCGACGACCTGGTGGAGGAAGGTGAGTATGTGCCACCTGCTGTGCCACTCCTAGTGCCACCTGTCAATCAACCATCAATGGATTATTATAATCATGGGGGAGCGCTAAACCCGTAGGATTATACAGTGCATGTGGGGGGGGATGGAAGGTATTCAGGCTTAATTCAGGGAACTGGAGCACAGATCCAATTCCCTAGATCAAGAACCCTCACCAGCGTCAAGGAACCATCAGTAGAAATAAACCACTTTGGGTTAGCCTAGGTAGTTAACACACCATACTATGTAATAATTGTTTAATTATACCTGAGTAAACTAAGAACCCCATTGAAAATAATTCATTTGGGTTATCCTACGTAATTTATATATGAAAAATAATTTTTAATACAGATTTTACCCCTGTGGGTTTAGCGCTTAGTTTTGATTGTAATAATAAGCTTTAATAATCTCTTTATTGTATCCTTGGGTTATCCTACGCAATTTATACATTATGAAAAGCTATTTTAATTAATAAAAGTTTTACCCTTGTGGGTTTAGTGCTTAGTTTTGATTGCAGTAATAATTAATAATAATAATAATACAAGTTTTGACCTGTAATTTTATTTTATTTATTTTATTGCATCTTATTTTGAAATTCATTTTCACACATTGGATTTACTGACTTTTATTGCTAATAATCATGATTGATTTTTGCTGTATCTAATTAGCTGCTCAGGGTATGGTAACACAGGGACCCTAATGGAAAGTATTTTTTTGGGGAGTTAAGCCTAAGTAAAAAAAAACATACCACTGGTGGGGTTCGAACCCGCGATCAGTCTCAAAACTCCAGACCGTCGCGTAAGCCAGTGGCTTATGCGACATTCTGGAGTTTTGAGAGACACTGATCGCGGGTTCGAACCCCACCCGTGGTATGGTTTGTTTGCAATCGTCTCATTACAATTTCGTGAGTCAAATTAGCCTAAGTAATTTATATTATATGATGCAAGACAGTTTTAATCATCCAAAGATTGTGTGATTGTACCTGAGTAAGATTACTTAGTATGGCATTTTATTAATTACCTTTTGATCACCAGTTCTTTCAGTTCGTGGAATAATAATACAGTGGACCCCCGGTTAACGAAAAAATTCATTCCAGAAGCCTGCTCAAGTGCCATTACCGAACGAATTTACTTCCTTAAGAAATAATGTCACGTACGTTAGTCTATTTCAGACCCCCAAAAATACACTTCCACAAGCACTTACATTATTATACTTACATAATTATACGATTTCCGGGGTGTTCGTTAACCGGGGGTCCACTGTATATTATTGCTGGTATTTAGTAATGACAATTTGATGAATAAGATCTTTTACAATACTTAGAGTGGATATCTGTATTGCAATAAAGATACTTCAATATTACACATGTCTTGTTCATCATGGAATAATGTTGTTGGAAAGTCTCAAATACAGTGTAAAACACTCCTTTATTGACAGTTTGGCCCACAGTGCATTTTTTAGTCTTGTAAAAGTCCACTGCATGGGTGAAATATAATAAAGGAGCATGTTACACTAAATTTGTCCATTTCCATGGTGTCAGTATTTTATTCCATTTCTCTCCAATAATACAGTCCCAGCAATGAAACATTTTTATAATTGTAATGCCTTAATCTGCACTTTGTAACTTGCTTAGTCATAATACTCTGCCATTGTAATATACCTCGGACTCATTCTATGAATCCAAACTGTATGACCCATATGGGTTTAGCATCAGTTTGCAAATACATTGGACCCCTCGAGTAACGAGCACCCGGAAATCGTACAATTATGTAAGTATAATATTGTAAGTGCTTTTGTAGGTGTATTTTTGGGGGTCTGAAATGGACTGACCTACTCGACATTATTTCTTAAGGGAGTAAATTCGTTCGGTAATGGCACTTGAGCAGGCTTCTGGAATGAATTTTGCTCGTTACTCAGGGGTCCACTGTACTATAATAATCTGATCGGGGGATGCCCGAATGTTGGTGAGGTGTTTTAGACTTAAAGGGATTGGAGTTATTGTCTCTTATTACCAGTCTGTGACACATGTGGGTTATTGCATCCCCAGGGTAATCACTACTCTAAAGATTTTTTTCTTTTATTTTGTATAGCAGTCCTCCCCAGAAGAAATGGTGACATCCAAGGGACAGCGAAGTTAATTTAGGTACAGGTCTATATAAATAGTTATCATACATTGCAACATAATCCAAAAAGTCAGTACTGTATTTTCATTGGGGACCTTACAATACAATACAATTTTTATTTCTTTGCAAAGGTTACAATGTGTGATTTACATTTTATAAGTAAGTAAGTAAGTAAGTTTATTCAGGTATACACAAATACATTTACATACATTATCATACATAGCAGCATATGTGTAGAGAACCTAGGATAACCCAAAAAAGTCAGAGTGACTTATTTCCATTGGGGTCCTTTTTATACTTAATTTTTACATTGTATGATATATATGTCATTATATTATAAAGGATATATGTATACTAGGAATATAGTTTTTATAAAGTGTTATTAAGTACAAAGAAAGCCACTAACATGCCTGAGCATTATTATTTAAAGCCTAGCAGTAAGTAAGTTTATATACAGACAGGTACACATGATTTATTTACACAAGATACAGTGGTACCTCGACTTACGATATTTTTTCATTCCAGAATGCTGTTCAAGTGCCATTACCAAACGAATTTATCCCCATAAGGAATGATCTAAAATAGACTAGTCCTTTTAGACCCCCAAAATTACACTTACAAAAGCATTTAAAAAAATAAACTTACATAAAAGGGTGTGTTTGGGGACCATCGTAAGTCGAGGTACCACTGTATATAGTTTTTATCATTGTTTACTTTTTGTTGGGACAAATCCATTAATCTTTTATATTATAACATGCATGCTATCCATTCCATGGGAAAATTATTTGTTAAGGAAATTGTGTATTTATGATAATAGGAAAAATAAGAATGTGTATGTAAATTTTTTAAGTCAGTGTTGCAATGGAAACAGTTATATTTTGAACAGGTAGGAAAAAAACTGTATTGTGTTAAATAATTTTAATAATGTAACCCAAACCTAGCCGTAAAATTGTCAAGTTAGGTTAGGTCAGGTAATGTTGGGTTAGGATATACAGGTCGGCCATCACTAATCCGGCATGATTGGGACCTGTAGTGTGCCGGATTAGTGAGTTTACCCGATTACAGGGTGGTTAGGTTAAAATACTCTTAATTAACCTATCAATAGGGACTTTTTCTGCTACATCTTCCTCATTTTGATCACTGCTTTCTCCTCCACTGGCTTGCTGCTGTGGATTTACAAGCATCTGCACAATTTCTGAGTCAGTATAATGAAGAAATTTTAAATTATGTAAGCTGAAATTATTGCCGGATTACTGATGGAACCGGATAACTGATTTCTGGATTAGTGATAGCCGACTTGTATAAACAAAAAAAGTCTTTTCCTGTAGGTACTAAATATATACATCTCCATTGCACAATGCACGTAATACTGTAGAATTTACATCATAAAAGCACACCCAGTCATAAAGTAAATACAGTGGTACCTCGACTTACGTTGTTATCACCTTACGTTATATTCGATATCCGTTACTTATAACGTAAGAAATTTGAATGCGACATCCGTTGATTGATTCGTCTTACGCCTTTCGTACCGGACCTGTTCGCTTGGAGCCCAGCTGAGCGCGCACTCCAGGGAGCGTCAGTGTGCTATTGTTTACAAGCGAGAGCGACCACCCACCCACACCCACGCATTCATACCAGTATATTGTCATTATTCCACTGTTTTTAGTGCTTGCAACTGCTAAATAAGCTACCATGGGTCCAAGGAAAGATCCTAGTGCTAAGCCTGTGGTAAAGAATGTGCAGGGAGTGAAGCATTTATGCAGGGAGTATAGCATTTATGCAGGGAGTGTAGCAGGCATGCAGGGAGTGTAGCAGGGATGCAGGGAGTGTAGCAGGGATGCAGGGAGTGTAGCAAGGATGCAGGGAGTGTAGCAGGGATGCAGGGAGTGTAGCAGGGATGCAGGGAGTGTAGCAGGGATGCAGGGAGTGTAGCAAGGATGCAGGGAGTGTAGCAGGGATGCAGGGAGTGTAGCAAGGATGCAGGGAGTGTAGCAAGGATGCAGGGAGTGTAGCAAGGATGCAGGGAGTGTAGCAGGGATGCAGGGAGTGTAGCAAGGATGCAGGGAGTGTAGCAAGGATGCAGGGAGTGTAGCAAGGATGCAGGGAGTGTAGCAGGGATGCAGGGAGTGTAGCAAGGATGCAGGGAGTGTAGCAAGGATGCAGGAGTGTAGTAGGCATGCAGGGAGTGTAGCATTCATGCAGGGAGTGTAGCAAAGATGCAGGGAGTGTAGCAAGGATGCAGGGAGTGTAGCAAGGATGCAGGGAGTGTAGTAGGCATGCAGGGAGTGTAGCATTCATGCAGGAGTGTAGCATTCATGCAGGGAGTGTAGCATTCATGCAGGGAGTGTAGCATTCATGCAGGGAGTGTAGCATTCATGCAGGGAGTGTAGCATTCATGCAGGGAGTGTAGCATTCATGCAGGAGTGTAGCATTCAAAGAAAAGGCCAGTAACCCCAGAAAAGAACTTGGTACCTGCAGTGTTAATGGAAGGATTCCCTTCCAAACACTAGCATACTACTCCACCTTCTCCCTCCTCCCGTCCTCCACACATCAACAACTCTTCAATAAATGTAAGTGACATGTTATTGTACAATATTTGCATGTGTATTTATGTATTCTTTATTCAATTATTTATTATTTAATGTCCAAAAGTTCTAAAAAATATTTTATTTAACTACTTTTGGAAGTCTTGGACGGATTAAATTTATTTCCATTATTTCTTATGGGGAAAATTGATTCGTGTTACGTTTGTTTCGTCTTAAGAAATGCCCTCTCTGACGGATTAAAAACGTAAGTCGAGGTACCACTGTATTGACCCATAGTTTGTATATGATCGGATGACATTTAATATACATATGGAAGTTCCTAGTTTTAGAGGGGATTTACAGGTCACATAAGAGAAGACATGGGAGTTGAATCCCATGACAGGTTTCTAACACCTGTTGCCCCATTCATGAGAGATGCTTTGATGCCTGGTGAAAAGGTCTTGATCCGAGGCATTTTATGCTACCCTTTTCCTTATTAAACATGTTTATCTCTGTACAGGTTTACGCTTCCCAATGATTGTAAACATAATGCCCATTACCTAGCAATACATAGATGCTTAGGAGATGATTATTGTAGGTGCCATCCTGGCCAAGGACCTAAAATAGACCTCGCTGGAAATAGGCCACACTACTTAACCCTTTCGGGGTTTTGGTCGTACTAGTACGTCTTATGCCCTGGGGTTATTGATGTACTAGTACGCCTAAATTCTAGCGCCCTCAAATCAAGCAGAAACAGGCTGTTAGGCCTAGATGTAATAGAATGGGTCTGTGCGGTCAGAGTGCGCAGTATAAAAAAATTCCTGCACCACACAGTGCATAATGAGGAAAAAAACTGACCGTGTTTTTTGTTTAAAACAGCAATTTTGCTGTCTATTTTCGTATGGTATTTATGCTTGTATTCTCGTTTTCTTAGTCTCATTTTATAGAATAGATGATATATTACAGAAATAGAGATAATTTTGACTGGTTTCACGATGACAAGTACCTTGAAACTGAGCGCAAAGTAGCGAAAATGTTCGATTTTGGCCAATGTTCAAGAGTAAACAAATCACACCGTGCGTCCAATACACATCAACTGGAGAGTCTAATATTCTTGCACAAGTGCGCTGATATTATTTATACCATTTTTTCAATGATGCAGTTGTATACATAACAGTAAATCTTCTATTATTTGTGAGAATAAAAATACAAAATGGAAAGCAAAAGTAATGTAAGAGGGGCCTGCAAACGTGACTAATGAACAGAGAAGATGTTATTTTAGTGCCAGGAATGTCTGCCTTGTTTATTATGGACCCTATTTTGAAATTGGCATCGTTTGAAATTTGTGTGAAATTGGCCAAATTGCCATCTTCTGACCACTATTTTGGGTAGTTGAAATTGGTAAATAGGCAGTTTCTTGTATACACTCAATCCATAGAAGAAATGGAGTTCTAGCGAAATAGCTATAATTTTAGTAGACTGAAACATTGGAATTTGCCGAAAATAGGGCTCAAAGTGGGCGAAATCGCCGATGCGTAAATGTCATCGATACCGCTAACTTCGCGAAAGCATAATTCCGTTAGTTTTCGATCAAATTTCAAAATTTTTGTGGCGTTATGATCGGAAAAAGATTATCACTTCATAAGAAAAAATCATTTTTTTTTTAAATTCTTGGACCCTGAGAACGAGTTTCGGAGAGACCCCTTGGACCCCCAAAGGGTTAACTTACTTGGATTATCCTGGGTTACTAATGCTCCAGGGTTAATAATTATAATAATGTCTTCTTCATTTGTGTTAATTTCCACTATCAATCCTACTTTACCACAGCTTCATAAAATAATGGTAATAAGACACCCTCAGTTTTTCAGTAAAAACCACAGTGGAAATAAGTCATTAACTTCATTCAGCAGTTATCAGGTTAAATCTACATATGTACAGTACTATACTATATACATATGCCTTCAAGACCATAATTCAGAATATACACCAGTAGTAAATTACTTGTAACTACCTACAGCATCAACGCACCTACAGGTAGGTGCCTTGATGCTGGCAAAGGTCGGTTATGCCAAGGTATAGAAGGTACCCTCTCCTTCCTATGGATCAAACTTGATTACCTCCTATTCCCAGATGCTGTATAGTAATAATAATATCTTTATTTACTACAAGTACATGTACAAGGTATACAGGCCTAGCTGACATCAATGACATACTACTACATGTATATAGAAAGCCACTTATTATGCAGAGCATTTCAGGCAAATTAGGTCAGTTTTGTCCCAGGATGTGACCCACACCAGTCGACTAACACCCAGGTACCCATTTTACTGATGGGTGAACATAGACAACTGGTGTAAGGAAACACGTCCAATGTTTCTACCCCCTTCGCTGGGAATTGAAGCTGGACCCTCACCGTTTGAAGTGAGAGCTTTTGTCACCAGGCCACGGGGCACCGTATGACCCCCTATATGATTAGGGATTCCCCATGGTTATTTTAATAGGGCATGATTGAACCCAAATGTATAAATATTGGGCAAGATAAGAATAGTAATACGTATATGTAGGTAAAACACTGATTTTCTGGCACCCTTGGTACCTAAGCTTTGCTAGTAGTACAGTGGCCCCTTGGTTTTCGTGAGTCTTGGTTATCATGAATTTTGGTTATCAACAACTTTTTTCGTCAAAATATAGCTTTGGTTTTTGTGTTTTCCCTTGGATTTTGGCGGTGTTACGGAACGTGTCCCGGTGGCCCTGCGCACAGAAAGCCCGCCACACGCATTCAGCGCCAGTCTGGCATTATTTTTCGGCAAGTGAGCATCACACCCTGCATTCATACGAAACATTTTGCAATAATCCAGTGTTTGTTGTGCTTGCAACTGCTAAATAAGCCACCATGGCCCCAAAGAAAGCTCATAGTGCCAGGCTTTTGGTAAAGAAGGTGAGAAACACGATAGAAAGTGGCATATGTGTGGCCGATCTTGCCAGGATGTACGGGTAGCCCCATTCAACGATCATGTCCATCGTGGGGAAGAAAAAGGAAATCAAGGAAGCTGATGTTGCAAAAGGGGTAAATGTGATAACGAAACAGAGGTCACCAACAATCGAAGATATGGAGAAATTGTTGGTGTGGATCAGCCAAAAACAATTAGCGGGAGATAGTGTTGTGCAGTCGATAATTTGCGAAAAGGCAAGGCAGTTGCATGGGGATCTCATAAAAAAATGCCTTTAACGAGTGCTGCTGTTAGTGAATTTAAGGCCAGCAAAGGCTGGTTCGAAAATTTCAAGAAGCGAAGTAGCATACACAGTATTGTGTATGCCAAAGAGGACCTACATCACGCAGGAGGAAAAGGCACTGCCAGGACACAAGCCATTGAAAGACAGGCTAACTCTCTTGTTCTGTGGTAATGCTAGTGGGGATTTAAAAGTGAAGCCTTTACTGGTGTATCACTCTGAAGATCCCAGAGTGTTCAAGAAAAAGTGTCGCCAAGAGTAAATTGTGTGTGATGTGGAAGGCTAACAATAAGGCATGGGTCACGAGGGAAATTTTCCTTTATTGGTTCAATGAAGTGTTTGGCCCGAGTGTGAAGAAATACCTCCTGGAAAATGCCACTCAAGTGCCTCCTGGTAATGGACAATGCTCCTGCTCATCCTCCAGACTTGGATGACCAATTGTGTGAGGAGTTTAGTTTCGTCACAGTGAAGTTCTTGCCCCCATAATACCACTCCTCTCATCCAGCCCATGGACCAGCAGGTCATTTCAAACTTCAAAAAACTCTTCACCAAAGCAATGTTTCAAAGGTGCTTTGACGTGACCTCGGACACTGAATTGACCCTAAGAGAGTTCTGGAAGGATCACTTCAATATCCTCAATTGCATAACCCTTATAGATGAGGCTTGGCAGGGAGTGACATCCAGGACGATGAACTCCAGTGGCCAGAATGTGTCCAACAGAAGGATTTTGAAAGGTTTGAAGCTGACCTTGTCGACCCTACGCCTGTTGTGGAATGTATTGTGGCATTGGGGAATTCCTTGGGGTTGGATGTGAGTGGCCAGGATGCGGAAGAGTTGGTGGAGGACCACAGTGAAGAGCTAAACACTGAAGAGCTGCAAGACCTTCATCTGCAACAGCAACAGACCACAGTTCAGGAAATTGCTTCAGAGGAGGAGGAAGAGAGATGGAAGAACGTGTCTTCTTCAAAGATTAAGGACATTTGTGCAAAGTGGAGTGAGGTGCAAACGTTTGTGGAGGAACATCACCCTGACAAAGTTGTTGCAAGCCGTGTCGGCAGCATGTACAATGACAATGCCATGTCCCATTTTAGGCAAATCATAGAGACGCCAGAAACAGAGCTCTCTGGAACAATTTTTTGTGCGACGGGTCCAGTGACTCAAGCTGGTCCTAGTGCCATTAAAAAACAAAGAAGGGAAGTAACCCTGGATAAGGACTCGGTACCTGAAGTCTTTATGGAAGGGAATTTCCCTTCCAAGCAATAGTAACTTCTCCCTCTCCCCTCCTCCTGTCTTCCATACACCAACAAGAGTCTTCAATAAAGGTAAATGTGATGTTATTATTGCTTTACTATATTGATTTGTCATTGTTTTCTGTATGTAAATCTATATTTAATCTTTAAAAAAATTGTTTTGTTAATACTTTTGGGTGTCTGGAATGGATTAATTGGATTTACATTATTTCTTATGGGGAAAATGGTTTTGGTTTTCGTGAATTTTGGTTTTCGGCAGACTCTCTGGAACCCTTTGGGGCCTAGTGCCTAGGCCTTTTGTGTATCCATATGCTCTTGCGCTACCGTCCACAGGATGGATATGGGGTGCACAATAAACTAGCCACTTCGGTGGCAAAATCTATATAATCTGGAACGGATTAATCATGAAAACCAAGGTCCACTGTATATCTATTTTGCTGGACCAACAAAGGTTATATAATAATAATTCAACAATGCACCTCTGACCTACCATTTTCTGCTGGAAACTTAAATTAAACATTAACATATAGGAAATAGGTTTATTTATTGCTTCACTTGCAAAGAAGGTTGCAGTACTTCCACTACTTATTGGTAAATTTTAGAATTTGACTGGAACTGTAGAACTAATCACCAAGGTTAATTGTTAGCAAAATATGCTAATAATTGAAAAAGTCAAGGGATCACTACCAGTAACTGCAGTGTAAGCAGTATGTGAGCATGCATTTTGTACAATGCCATCTGTAGCCATCCAGTAAACTTCTTTGGCAAAAAAGTAGTCTCATAATTTTATTTGGACTAAAAGTGGCACCAGATGATCCATTGCCAGTAAATTGGTGTTGTACCTGAATGCAAGCCAAATTATTTCATACTGTACTTTTATACAAGTAATCTCACCTACATTCTCAGGTCATTGATTGGTCGGTAGTAGTCCCTGATATTTTTCTACTGGTAAAGAGTTCTATATTATATAAATTTATAAGACTAAACACACACCTATCTTCAACTACACCTAAATTATATTGTTGGATAACTCTCTTTTAACAGGTCACCAAATCTGCTGCCTTAATTATTTGTTGGCGTCGGTGATTTGAAAAGTTGGAGACTTCCCCTAACACTTTATTTTTATCTTCCCATCCCCTTCCATGTGGGTTAGTTTGGGCCATTACTTGTTGGTCATTGTCCATGTGGCCTGGTCCCAAATTAGGCATCCTGGTTGATGGCTTGTTCAGACTATTAGGGTTAGTAGCACATAGTACAATGTAGGATCTATAGCTCAGCTGGTCAAGTAATGGATATACAGTGGTACCTCTACTTACGAGCAGCTCCCAACTCAA
Source organism: Cherax destructor (assembly GCA_009830355.1). NCBI lineage: Eukaryota > Metazoa > Arthropoda > Malacostraca > Decapoda > Parastacidae > Cherax > Cherax destructor. The sequence continues at coordinate 46,893 of WNWK01011895.1, read as the reverse complement.
ACAATTATGTAAGTGTATTTTTGTAGGTGCTTTTGTAAGTGTATTTTTGGGGGTCTGAAATGGATTAACCTAATTTTCATTATTTCTTATGAGAAAATTCCTGTATCGGCACTTGAATAGCCGTCGGGAACAATTAAACTCGTAGTAGAGGTACCACTGTATATATATACAGTGGTACCTCGAGTTACGAGCTTAATTCATTCCAGACGGCTATTCAAGTGCCGATACCGAAGGAATTTTTCCCATAAGAAATAATGAAAATTAGGTTAATCCATTTCAGACCCCAAAATACACTTACAAAAGCACCTACAAAAATACACTTACATAATTGTTCGAGTTGGGAGCTACTCGTAAGTAGAGGTACCACTGTATATACATGTACGTATATATATGTATGGTGTCGGTACTGTAAAGTTCATTGGCTGTCCTGCCTTTACATGTCCTTAGATGCACTGTCTTGCCATGTCCCTGTTATGTTGTCAATACTGAATGGCTCATCTAATGACGGACAGCCAAGCCAAAGTTTTCCCCATTAATAAAAGGTGTAAATTCATTGTTGCAATATCTGTGAAATTAAACATTACATTAAATATTTTATTGATATTAAATGCTCTAATGTATGAGCTAAATTTAGGGTGACTTAGAAAAGGCTTGGTAGTACACATATAATCAAAATTATGTTACAGTAATTTTAGTAAAGTTAGGTGTGGTTGCTATATATTTTTTTTTATTAACACATCGGCTGTTTCCCACCAAGGCAGGGTGGTCCGAAAAAGAAAAACTTTCATCATCATTCACTCCATCACTGTCTTGCCAGAGGCGTGCTTACACTACAGTTATAAAACTGCAACATTAACACCCCTCCTATATATCAATTCATAATAGAAAACTTTTGAAAATATCTTTAAGGGAAGTTTGGCTTGTTTGACAGCAGAAGGAGGCATGTTAGTGACTTTCTTTTGTCCCGACCAGTGTTTATTATGTGTAAACTACATTATTTTATTCTGCATAAAGAAATAAAAATTTATATTTGTAATGTAAATTAAGGGAAACTGACTGATTGTTTTCAGTCTATTGAGAATGCAGTTCATTATTCACAATTTTACTTTAATAATTACCTTTTGCAGTGATAATAATTTTGCTTTTCAAATAAGTTCATGTTTATTTAACTTTACCATAAAATTCTCTGTAAAAATTTCTAAACTCATTATTACACTGATTGTTTTTTTTTACTAATAATACATAGAATAATGCTCAATGACAACCCACATGAAGACTTGGAAAATTAATTGGTCTATATACAGTGGAACCTCGGTACTCGAACTTAATTTGTTCCCGAAGGCTGTTAGTGCCAATCTGTTCAAGTACTGAACAAATTTTTCCCAACCAATTTTCTTTTTGGTTAACTGTTATCACTAATCTTTGTAGGCACCATGGTGACTTATTTATACAAATAATATAATAAACACCAAAAAATGCAAAGAAACACAAAATACTTTACAGCGAAGTTCTGGCAGGTCGTGTTCGTTATGTCGAGTGCCGAGCAAACAGTCGACTACCGAGCGATTTTTTTTTTACAAAACAAAGCGTATTAAGGGGTATTATTGAGCATTGACGAGCGTTCATTACACTTCTTTAGTCATGCATATACAACACTTGTAAAATGCCTTTTCTCATAATTCCTTTTTTATTTGTAATGTACCTGAACATGATGCAGATTTTAACATTTAACATGATGCAGATTTGAAGATTTAACATGATGCAGATTTGAAGGTTTCACTATTTGCATTATTTGCCTCTTATCATTTGTCAGTGTAACCTGTGATTTGATGTGAAAGCATGTTTTCAAATCTAACAGTTCATTAATTTATGTAATTTTTTTTCTAGACCTATTGACACAAATGAACTGGCCAGATCTAGACCTAGACGACATTAAGGACTTAGGTTTAGATTGGGGTGAAAGTGACGTGTTGTCTCATGGTGGAGTTGGAAGCAGTACAAACCCAGTGCTTGGATCTACCCCAGTTAATACCTCTACTCCAACTCATAGTAGCAGCTGCTTCAACACAACAACACTTAACAGCAACCTTATTGGCTCCAGCTTTCTAAATAGCAGTGACTGTTTTCTTAACAGCAACGGCTTTCAGGTGAATTTATTAGTTATCTTATCATGTGAATCTTCAGTTCCTTAAGGCTTATGAGAAGTCTCAGAATTTCAGATAGTTATCTCTAATCAACTGATTTTGTGTAATCTGAAATCTCTATAAACCAACCATCTTGCCAGTTTTGATGATAAAAAATTATGAATGAAAGCAAAGAATTCATATTAATAGTAGATTCTATGGTAAGCTTTTTTTTTCACATCTGAAATTATATTTTTAAAAAAGTAAGATAATTAAGCATATACTAATGTAAATAAATTTTTTTGGTTTTCTGTATTCTTGAAAAATGAATTAATCACAATTTTTGTTTTATGGCTTCTCAGATACTCTGTGTTTTGGTAATTTTTAAAATAAGAGCATTAAAGTTAACTGAAAACATCAGAATTTTTGTGGTGAAAAAGTATTTTACTGACACTTCTGGAGTGGTTATGTGAGTTTTTTTTTTTTTTATTTTATTAACACGTCGGAAGATTCCCACCAAGGCAGGGTGGCCCGAAAAAGAAAAACTTTCATCATCATTCACTCCATCACTGTCTTGCCAGAGGTGTGCTTTACACTACAGTTATAAAACTGCAACATTAACACCCCTCCTTCAGAGTGCAGACACTGTACTTCCCATCTCCAGGACTCAAGTCCGGCCTGCCGGTTTCCCTGAATCCTTTCATAAATGTTACTTTGCTGAGGAATTAAAATCTACTGAGAGATTGGCTTTAACCCTAGGAATTGCTGATTTTAATTAGATGAGCAATGGCTGAGTTGGAAATATTGACAAGGGGCATAATATGTATTGGAAATAAAGAGATCATGAAATAAAAGTGAGGCATCTGTGGAAAGAAAGTAGTCAATCTATAGAAGCAAAAAGGATAATGTACCAGAGTAAATTGGTATCAATGCTTTTGTATGGGTGTGAGGCATGGGCTCTAAATGTTAGTGAGGAGGAGGCTGGAGGCAATGGAGGTGTCATATTTGAGAGCATTGTTTGGTGTGAATATAATTCAGAGAGGTTGGACCATGAAAGTTGAGGACTGTGTGGGGTTACCGAAGGTATAATTCAGAGACATGTTGAGGTAGTTGGACATTTAGAGGGGATGAAGAACTGATTGATCAAGTTTATATAAATCTGGGGTGAAAGGAAGTAAGGTTAGAGGTCATCTTAAAGTTCTAGGGATGGAATAAAGGGGGGTTCTAAGTGCTAGGGACTTGAGCATCTAGCAAGCTTGTGTGAACATATTATATATAAGTGAGTGGAGACAAATGGTTTTTATAGCTTGATGTGCTAGGAGTGTGAACAAGGGATTCAGGGTAACTGGTTAGCCAGACTTGAAGCTATAAGGTGGGCAGTGCAGTACCTGCACTCTGGAGGGATGGGATGTTGAATGAATGATGGTCTGGAGGGATGGTATGTTGAATGAATGATGGTCTGGAGGGATGGTATGTTGAATGAATGATGGTCTGGAGGGGTGGGATGTTGAATGAATGATGGTGAATGTGTTCCCTTTTTTATTTCAAGTCACCCTACTTTTGTAGGAGATGGCTGGAATTTAAAAAATATATATGTACATATTTTTTTGTTCCGATATTTAATTTATTGGCGAGTCATTTTTAAATATTTAATACAGAAATTCAAATACTATTCTGAGTATTACTTAATCATTCACCACCTGCTTACACAAATGTGTTTGTGAGAAATGTCTTGTCTTTTATATTTCACATGACAGTGTTTCAATGCCCAACAAGCTTACTAAGCTATGTGCTTTAGAGTAATTTTGTTAGATTTACAATTAGCTCATTTTTGTGTAATATAGTAGGTCATTTATTAATTTATCATTTTAATTCTTCAGTGGTTTAATATTAAGGATGGTATAAGAAGGCTGCCTTGTTAGCCACTGTGTATTGTACATTTCAGTTGCATTTACTGGTAAAATATAATTTAATTTTTTTTCCACAGGCTTCAAAGATATCTCAACAACAACAGCAGCAGCAGCACCAACAACAGCAAACAGTACAGCAGCAGCAGCAGCACCAACAACAGCAAACAGTACAGCAGCAGCAGCACCAACCAGTACAGCAGCAGCAGCAGCAATCAGTGCAGCAGCAGCAGCAGCAGCAGCAATCAGTGCAGCAGCAGCAGCAGCAATCAGTACAGCAGCAGCAGCAGCAATCAGTACAGCAGCAATCAGTGCAGCAGCAACAACAACCAATACACCAGCAGCAGCAGCAGCAACAACAACCAGCACAACAACAACCACAGCAGACTCAGCAACAAATAGTTGTAACATCAATAAGTGGAACTCCAGTGAGACAAGTGGCACATGTTGCCCCTCGTCTTGGCCAAACTTCAATCATCAGTGTTCCTCAGTCCTTGGTTACCTCTAGTGGATTAAGTCAAACCCCTCAACTACAACAACTGCTTACCCATCAACAAATTGGTGTCCAACAACAACAAATTCAGCCTCATACTGTCCAGGTTCACCCCCAGCTTCAGCAAGTTACACTGCCACAGAATATTGCAAAGAGAGTGGTCACCACTGCTGTTTCACAAGTAGTGCAACAACCTTCTTTAATACAACAGCTGGTTATACCTAAATCGGAAACGATTACCACATCTTCAACTGGACAATGTATTACCGTACCGCATACTGTCTTGTATAAAACAACACCCACGATTGCAACTATCACAACACCCATTCAGAATTTTGATCAGACTACAGTTGTCACTGGTATTCCAGTTATGCTGGATTCTGACCGTGTACCCCTAGCAAGAGTTGTCAGCTCTGGGTCAAAAATGATGGTTGTTCCACAGAAAGGCGAGAAGCGAAATTCTCACAATGCTATTGAGAAACGATATAGGAGTTCCATCAATGACAAGATTTTGGAACTTAAGAATCTAATTGCTGGTGAAGAGGCAAAGGTATGTTGTATTTACTTTATCTGATTTATGTTAACTAAATACAGTGGTACCCCGACTTACGATATTTTTTCATTCCAGAATGTTGTTCAAGTGCCATTACCAAACAAATTTATCTCCATAAGAAATGATGTAAAATAGACTAGTCCTTTTAGACCCCCAAAATTACACTTACAAAAGCATTTAAAAAAATAAACTTACATAAAAGGGTGAGTTTGGGGACCATCGTAAGTCGGGGTACCACTGTATATGCATGCCTACAGAAAGTACATTTAGTCGATATTTAGCATTAGATGAAAGCAGGACTGATATGTACTGTTTTGTTTTTTATATAATACATTCATTCAGTCGTGTCATAAGGTCAGGTTGAGTATCCATCGCCGAAAATTCTAATACAGCCTCTCCTCACTTAATGACGGAGTTCCGTTCTTAAGACCATGTCTGTAAACGAATTCGTTACTAAGCAAGGAGCATACTATAATGGTAGTGGGTTTGTGTCAACCATCTTTGATATTGTTTTAATGTCACCTTTGCACCATTTATAACATTTTTAGTATATTTTTAAATGTTTATACAGTAGTGTTCTTTATATTGTAATAAACAGAATAGAGGAAATTAGCTCTAATATACATTATTTAGTATTCATACTGGTCAGAGAGCCCATCGTAAGTCCGAGGCATCGGTAAACTTGGTGATTACCTTATGTTTTATGCTTATTCTCTGCTCTATGGTGCGAAGGTATTGTTGAAAATGTCAAAAAAGCCTGCAGATACCCCTGTGGGTAATAGTGATAAAAAAGTGTACAGTAGCCTTTTAATCAAAACACGGCATAGTAGGTGGAGACTAAAAGTGTGCCGTTGTTTGTTGTTTTTTAACCCTTTGGGGGTCGACAGGCCTTCTGAGGAAAGTGTTCCTGGGGTCGAAAAATATTCGGAAAAAAAAAAATTATTTTTTCTTATGAAATGATAGAGTTTTTTTTTTTTTAATCTAAATAGCTAAACAAAAATTTTTTGCGATCAATACTTACGGAGATATGGAGGATTCAAGTTGACCCAAAACGATCCGGTGACGGCATCATCGGCGACTTCCGGTTGGCTGGTAATCGTTTTTTTTTTTTTTTTGAAGTTATTTTCTTATGAAATTTAATTTTTTTTTTTTCAAATAACTTTTATGGACTGTGAGACCAATATAAGTGCTGTTTTTCAAATATTCACTCGCTATTTCTTATAAAATAATGCCACAAAGTTTGTTATCACTAGTTTGTTTACAAAACATATTTACAACAATGTACAATGTACAATTATGTTTATAACTATTGTTCAATCATATATATACACATATTGAGTCACTGCAGATGTTTCTAGAAGTTCTGCAGCCTGTGGAAGTCTCTGAAACATGGTTCCATGCACAATGGTGTTTCACATTCCACACACATAAAACGAGTGTCTTTGCGTTGCTGTGGGCGTCTTTTGTATGTGCACAGACATAACACCTCTTCTGAGCCTTTTCTTGCAAGCAGTAGCAGGCAGTTTTGTTAGGAAGTGTTCACCACCAAGCCTCAGACGAGAGGGTAGTTGTTGGTAATTCTGGGCGTTTTCTATTGCAGGTGGTGTTCTTGGTACTTGGTGATTATTTGCCTGATAACAGACAAACAAAATTCGCCATATGGTGGTTTGTTTGTGGTCTTCAACTTATAAACATTATAAGCATTGAGCATGGTAATGTCCAGAATGTGAAAAAGAGTTTTATGTACCACTTATAACTCTTTCTAACACAATCAGCAAACCCAATCTGCATGTCACATTTGTCCACTAAGTGCATATTGAGAGTGTAATCCATCACAGCTGCAGGTTTTAGAATGGGTTCATCAGTCTCTCTATTCACCCTGCCACTGTCTGCCATTTCATTAGGGTGAATTGATGACAACAGTGTGACATCTCGTTTGTCATGCCACCGAAATGCCATGATATCATTGGCAGCAAACGCCTGCACCTCACCTCTACGAGTGCCTGCACTGAACCTAGGCATATGCTTACGATTTGCACGCACTGTACCGCACACATCTGTCATGTTCACTCGCAAAATCACTGAGGGAGGGGCTTGTGTACCAGTTATCAGTATATAATATATGCCCCTTACCAAGATATGGTTCCATCATTGTTTTAACCACATCACCAGAGATACCCAGTAACTTCCTGGTATCTTTCAATGTATTACTTCCAGTGTACACAATAATATCCAATACAATACCACTGTAGCAATCACAAAGCACAAACAACTTTATACCAAAGCGTTTCCTCTTGCTTGGTATATACTGCTTGAACGACAGTCTACCTTTGAACAGAATCAGTGACTCGCAATAACAAGCTTCCTGAAGGGATAAAAATACATATTGAACTTCTCTTTCAGATACAGAAACACATTCCTAATCTTATATAACCTGTCGGATCTGTCAGGCCTGGTTTTGTCCAAAATGTAACATGCGTAGAAGTAGCACAAATCGATTCACTGGTATAATATCACTGAAAGCTGGTGTTGCAATCAATCTGTCTGTTGACCAATATGATTTGATACGGTGTTTATAAACATGCGGCATAAGCATTATTGTGGCAAAGAAAAGATACATCTCTGCCACAGTTGTCTCCTTCCACTGGTGTAGACGTGATTTTGGTGAAAGAATCGTGTTTGCCATGGTGTAATCGAAGTATCTGTTGCTTTCTCTGATAATAATGTCTATCAGGGGTTCGTCAAAGAATAACTGGAAACATTCCAGTTCACTGGCATTGTTCCCAAGTGGACAAGATGGGCGTAATCCACTGTGACTTTCATCAAACTGATGGGGATTGGGAATAAAATTGTCAGCTTCCTGCCAATCCCAGGTGCGGTCTGCTGGTGGGTACTGGATATTTACAGGTGGTTGTGGGGTTGTAGAAGTGGAGGTTGTGGTTGTGGGGGTTGGTGGGTGGGTGAGGGTTGCCTTTGTTGTAACTGAGCTGAGTCAGCGGCGTGGGTGCCAGCATGGTCCACTGCTGGTGCCTCGCGCGCCACACCACCACTACCAGTTGCATGCACATTTCTCATACCAATTGCAACGCTATCATCATCATTTTCACTATCACTTCCTGTTGTACGCCCACGGGATGTACTCCGAGATGTACTCCTAACCCTTGGAAGAGCATATGGCACACTACCAGAGCGCATATACCGTCGTATATACTGACGCTTCACTGGTGAATATTCCTCTCACTCGCGCTACTGGAACTATTTCAAGGGCTTGGAGTTCATAGTCACTATCAGTATCATCACCATTGCTCACATCTGAGTCTGGGACATTAGAAAATAGGAGTTTCCGCCTTCGTTCTGGTACAACTGGCCGTGAACAAGACGCCACAGCACCAGAGGTGGACGGCTGTGGGTCGTCGGGGTTTTCCTCACTTATACCGGTATTATGGTCACTATTTTCGGTCACAACCGCCTCAAAACCTTGAAAGTCACCTTCACTAACACCCCCATCACTGTTAGAACTGTCACTGATGAATAAAAGTGTCCCAATTCGCCGAGGAGTAAGGTGTTTCTTGCTGCGAGGCATGGTGGAGAAGGTGTACTGAAATGGTGTTCCCACAATGCACCACTGGGTGCCCGATTTTTTTCCTACTGCGCACACTGACCACGCAGACCCATTCTCTCATCCCTAGGCCTACCAGCTGTTTCCCGCTTAATTTGAAGCCGCTAGAATTTACGCGTACTAGTACGGCACCAACCCCTGCTCGTAAAACGTACTAGTACGGCACCGACCCCGAAAGGGTTAACAGTTGATGCAGGCATTCTGCCGATGCTACTGTGCTCTTTTTGTTATTAAAAATGTTGTATTAAACTACCTTCAGGCTAAGGGTCTCATCCCAAACTGTCTCATATTCCAGAATCTGAAAAATTCTGAAATCTGACACACTTCAAGCCCCAATCATTTCGGATAAGGGATATTTAACCCATACAAAATTTGTTGGGCTACCATCTGTACTCTGCGAGTGGGGGAAATTTGTCTACTGTTCAGTGAGTGGATGGTTATATTAACCTTTTCACTGTCCAGACCCCTGAAATTAAAATTGCTCAAGGGAGGTTCCTTGATGCTGATGAGGGGCTCTTGGTCTAGTGAATTGGATCTGTGCTCCAGTTCCATGAACTGAGCTTGAATACCTTCCTTCCCCCCCCATCCTACAGGTGCTGTATGATCCCTACGGGTTTAGCGCTCCCTCGTGATTATTATAATAGTGCTCTCAGTATCCAAATTTAAAAAAAATCTTGTACAGATTAAAAGAGTACATTTCCTGGTGGTAGTAAAAAAAAATTCCGATCAGTACTTGTTGAGGTAGAGATGTAAAGTTGAAGGTCAATGACCAGCTGACAGCAACATTCCTGACTGCCGAGCACCCCACATTACTACTGTTGTAATATTTTTTTTTAACACACGGCTGTCTCCCACTGGGGCAGGGTGACCTGAAAAAGAAATATTTTCATAAAGTTTTTCTTCTTTTTACATTTAGTAATTTATACAGGAGAAGAGGTTACTAACCCCTTGCTCCTGGCATTTTAATCACCTTTTACAATATGCATGGCTTACAGAGGAAGAATTTTTCTCTACTTCCCCATGGAGATGAAAGGAAGTAAATAAGAACAAGAACTATTAAGAAAATATAAGAAAACTCAGATGAGTGTGTATGCATGTGTGTACGTGCACATGTCGTGTGACCTTAGTAGAAGTAGCTAGATGTACCAATTATCTTGCATGTTTATGAGACAAAGAAAAGACACCACATTGTGTAAAACAATTACTGGTTTCCGTTTCACACTCATTTGGCAGGACGGTAGTACCTCCCTGGGTGTATACAGGCTGAGGTCATATTCCTATAACTGTTGCAGTCTGTGGAACTCTTTGAAACATGGCTTCATACACAGCTATTTTACACTCCTCACACACAAAACATGTGTGTCTACACTTTGCTGTGTGTCTTGTGTGCACACAAACATAACATCCCTTTTGAGCAAATTTCATCCTGTCTGTAGCAGGAAGTCTTGTTAGAAAGAAATCACCATGCCCCAAACAAGAGGGTAGTTGGTGATCAGCTCAGGAGTGCAGGTGTACTGCAGGTGTTTATGTATTATTTGCCTGATGACAAACAAGTGGGCATACAGTGGTCTGTTATGAGTTATCATCTGGTACATATATGCATTGAGCATTGCAATGTCCACAAAAACGAAGATGTTTCATGTACCACTTATAGCTCTTGCAGACACAATCAGCAAACCCAATCTTCATGTCACATTTGTGAACCAAATGTATATTGGCAGTGTAATCAGTGACAGCCACAGGTTTCAAAATGGGTTCATGGATATGTGTATTCACCCTTTCAGTGTTTTTTATTTTGTTGTGGTGAATCGATGTCAACAATGTTACATCACATTTGCCATGCCACTGTAATGCCATAATATTAGCATGAAACACCTGCACTTCACTGGTATCAATGCCTGTGTTGAATCTGGGCATATGTTTACGTGTTCCACACACTGTTATACACACGCTTGTCATGTCTACCTTTGAAAGGTATCAGACTCGTTGATGACAAGGTTCTTGAACGGATAAAAACACATACTGAACCTTGTTACAGATGCATAACAAAAACATCCCTAGTCTTGCATAACGTCGTTTCTGCCGGGTCGTGTTTTGTCTTTAAGCGTAGCATATATAACACCAGGGATGTGATCACTGAAGGCTGGGGTACAAATTTAAGCAGTCAGTGGACCAGTATGATTGAATAATGTGCTTATACACATGTGGCATAAGCATTATTGTGGCAAAGAAGAGAAACATCTGAGCCACAGTTGTCCTTCCACCAGTATAGTCGTGATTGTAGTGAAACCATTGTGTTTGCCATTGGATACTGAAACTATCTTGTTAGTGTCCCTCACTATAATTTCCATCGGGTTGATTAAAAAATAGTTCAAAGAATTGACGTTCATTGGTATGGTTCCTGAGGGTACAGTTGGGCAGGATTCCACTGTGTCATCAAATTGATGGTGATTGGCCACAAAATTTGCATTTTCCTGCCAATTCCAGATGTGGTCTGGTGGGTAGGGCTGGATATTAGCAGGTGATTGTAATGGTGGTGTGGGTAGTTGAGGGGGGCCATGGGTAGGAATGTTGAGTGTGGGCCATAGCTCCCACCCTGGGCTGGTGCTGGTGTTGCACATCTTATCACCACCTACTGTCTCATGTGGTGGTGCCATTGTAAATGGTCTTATCCATCCTAATTGATGCAACTTCATCATCACTATTACTATTTGTTGCTGGTGTTTAGTCTCGGGATGTACTGTCTCCTCGGGATAGGAACAAGACACTACCAGACTGTTTATGACTCCATATAAATTGATACTTCACAGGTGAATATTGTTAATCACTGCCACTACTAGAATGGTCATCGATTGCTAGGAAATCAAAATCCACATCACTATCATCATTACTCACATCCGAACCAGGCTACAGGAGAATATCAGCTTTTCCTTACTGCATAGTAAAAGTGGACATGTCTCAAACGAACCAACCAAGAATTAGTTGAGTCATCGGGGGTTTTCAGCGATATTTCTGGCATCCAAAACGTCAGTATATGTTTGAAAACAAAGAACTCCTTGTCGATTTCGTAATCCTTATTATTAGAGCTGTCGCTGAGAAAAATACTTTCATTTCACCTAGAAGTGAGGCTTTTGCGACTGCATGACAAAGTGAACAGTGTGTACTACATATGGTGTTCCCACAGTCTATTGTGAGGGGCTCAAATTTTTTGTATACTGTTCACACTGACTTTGCAGAACCATTCTCTCATATGTACGCCTACCAGGTCTCTCATACTAAATTTAAAGCCGCTAGAATTTGAGTAGGTCTACACCAGGGACCTGGGCATCAATGACGTAATTCTTCGTGATGGCCACTGAAAGGGGTAAATTCAGTGCAAAGGTCACAAATATGTTAACCTACATTCTCTAGTTTTTAGCCTTGCCTCACTGTAATTTGTTCATTAAGTGTTGAGCTTGAATACATATTTTATAAGGTGTCTTAGCAATGATAGTAGGCTGAAGGGAAAAAATTATATTAGGAGAGCACTAGTGGCAAAGTCTGAGACTATATAAAATTGAAGAGTGCCATGAATGAATATATGCACGAGAATGAATATATGCATGATGATTGTGAAAGGAATTACGAGAGGGGTGGGGATGTTGCAGTTCAGAAGATCATTTGAATTAGCAATACTTTTGGCAGGTGCAACAGTTGGGTATCATAATTCTGAAGCATTTCTCTTACACAGTAGTCTTCATTAGTGGAATGCAGAGGTGGCAACACAGTAGTCTTCATTAGTGGAATGCAGAGGTGGCAAATATGATGACAGTAAAAGCACTGGAGAAGTAAAGATCATACTATAACTACATCAATCTTGACATAGTTTGAGGTGGTCAGTCCCTCAGCTTGGAGATGTGTTCAAGGCTATGAAATTGAATACTTCTCCAGGCTGAGAGACTGACCACCTTAAACTATTACAAGGTTGGTGGACTGATCACATCATCTTTACCTCCACTGCTTCTGCTGTCTCCTTGTTTGCCACCTCTGAAGTTTCCTACTGTGTGTAGGAGAAACATTTTGGAATAAGTAAACCTAACTGTTCCATGTGTCTTACTTATCTACTTGTCACTATTGTATACTATTATTGTATATACAGGTCGGCCATCACTAATCCGGTATTATTGGGACCTGTAGTGTGTTGGATTAGTGAGTTTGCTGGATTACAGAGTGGTTAGGTTAGAATACACTTAACCTATCAATAGAGACTTTCTGCTACATCTTCCTCATTTTCATCACTGCTTTCTCCTCCACTGGCTTACTGCTGTGGATTTACAACCATCTGCACAATTTCTGAGTCAGTATAATGATGAAATTTGAGTCGGTATAATGCTGAAATTTGAGTCGGTACACTGATGAAATTTGAGTCGGTACACTGATGAAATTTGAGTCGGTACACTGATGAAATTTGAGTCGGTACACTGATGAAATTTGAGTCTGTACACTGATGAAATTTGAGTCTGTACACTGATGAAATTTGAGTCTGTACACTGATGAAATTTGAGTCGGTACACTGATGAAATTTGAGTCGGTACACTGATGAAATTTGAGTCGGTACACTGATGAAATTTGAGTCGGTACACTGATGAAATTTGAGTCGGTACACTGATGAAATTTGAGTCGGTACACTGATGGAATTTGAGTCGGTACACTGATGGAATTTGAGTCGGTACACTGATGGAATTTGAGTCGGTACACTGATGGAATTTGAGTCGGTACACTGATGGAATTTGAGTCGGTACACTGATGGAATTTGAGTCGGTACACTGATGGAATTTGAGTCGGTACACTGATGGAATTTGAGTCGGTACACTGATGGAATTTGAGTCGGTACACTGATGGAATTTGAGTCGGTACACTGATGGAATTTGAGTCGGTACACTGATGGAATTTGAGTCGGTACACTGATGAAATTTGAGTCGGTACACTGATGAAATTTGAGTCGGTACACTGATGAAATTTGAGTCGGTACACTGATGAAATTTGAGTCGGTACAATGATGAAATTTGAAATTATGCTAGCCGAAATTAGTGCCGGATTACTGATGGAACCGGATAACTGATTGCTGGATTAGTGATGGCCGACCTGTATTATATTGACACTTCTGGCAAGACATATTAAATGTGATGGTAAATGTCTTTTCTTGGGAGGTGGGGGGAACACCACCGTTGTAAGAGATGGTCATTGATAAAAAAATAAATGATAGTTCTCATAAAAACATAGTTGACAACATAAGCTATTTTGGTTGTATTAATAAACTAGCACTGTATGGCCATTGTGAATTGAATAGTGTATAAATAAGTTTGCTTATTTTACGTAAAGTTAGTATTGCTTCAAAAAATTTATTTTAAATTTGTACCTTGTACGAGTACATTCACACTAGTGCTTAGGTCTGAATAAATATTTGTAGTTATAGATGATAAAATCAATTTTGGTAATATTTGTGCAAGTGTAAATTATTTATAACTCTTTCAGCTTCACAAATCTCAAATTTTGAAAAAGGCAATTGACTACATAAGGTACCTGCAGACTCAAAATGCTAGGTTAAGAACTGAGCTGAACACTTATCGAATGCGTGATGGTAACCAGAAGATCACAGATCTCTTGGTTGGACCATACACCCCTCCTCCATCAGACATTTCCTCACCTGCTAGATCACCTCTTTCAGATACTTCACTACCACCATCACCTAAATCAGAAAAAATGGAAATAAAAGAAGAGGTAAGTTTTATTATTGTTTTATTATTAAGTAGTATGTGCAGGCAGACACACTTAATGAATAGGTTGAGTTTTGAAAAACACCCATACTCCCCTTAATGTACAATAAATGTGGTCATAATTAATTGATCTTATTTCCTTAAAAATGACTCTAATAGACATTAAGAGTTTCGGCTGAACAAGGTTCATAGGTTCATCTAGGTAGATGCTGCGGAGTCAGTGATGTGTTTAACTCTTTCAGGGTTTTGGTCGTACTAGTACGGCTTACGCCCTGGGGTTATGGTCGTACTAGTACGTCTAAATTCTAGCGCCCTCAAATCAAGCAGAAACAGGCTGTTAGGCCTAGATGTGATAGAATGGGTCTGTGCGGTCAGTGTGCGCAGTATAAAAAAAATTCCTGCACCACACAGTGCATAATGAGGAAAAAAAAACTCTGACCGTGTTTTTGGTTTAAAACAGCGACTTTGTAGTCTATTTTCGTATGGTATTTATGCTTGTATTCTCGTTTTCTTAGTCTCATTTTATAGAATAGATGATATATTACAGAAATAGAGATAATTTTGACTGGTTTCACGATGACAAGTACAGTGGACCCTCGGTTTTCGTTGAAAATTCTTTCCAGAATGCTATTTGAGTGCCATTACTAAATGAATTTGTTCCCATGAGAACAAATGTAAATTACATTAGTCGTTTCAGACCCCTAAAAGTACACTTACAAAAGCACTTACAAAAATACATTTACATAAATGTTCGAGTTTAGAGATGCACGAAAACTGAGGGTCCACTGTACCTTGAAACTGAGAGCAAAGTAGCGAAAATGTTCGATTTTGGCCGATGTTCAAGAGTAAACAGATCACACCATGCATCCAATACACATCAACTGGTGAGTCTAATATTCTTGCACAAGTGCGCTGATATTATTTATACCATTTTTACAATGATGCAGTTGTATACATAACAGTAAATCTTCTATTTTTTGTGAGAATAAAAATTCAGTATGGAAAGCAAAAGTAATGTAAGAGGGGCCTGGAAACGTGACTAATGAACAGAGAAGATGTTATTTTAGTGCCAGGAATGTCTGCCTTGTTTATTCTGGGACCTATTTTGAAATTGGCATCGTTTGAAATTTGTGTGAAATTGGCCAAATTGCCATTTTCTGACCACTATTTTGGGTAGTTGAAATTGGTAAATAGGCAGTTTCTTGTACTCAATCGATAGAAGAAATGGAGTTCTAGCGAAATAGCTATAATTTTAGTAGACTGAAACATTGGAATTTGCCGAAAATAGGGCTCAAAGTGGGTGAAATCGCCGATGCGTAAATGTCATCGATACCGATAACTTCGCGAAAGCATAATTCCGTTAGTTTTCAATCAAATTTCATAATTTTTGTGGCATTATGATCGGAAAAAGATTCTCTATCATTTCATAAGAAAAAATAATTGTTTTTTTTTAAATTCATGGACCCTGAGAACGAGTTTCGTAGAGGGGCCTTGGACCCTGAAAGGGTTAATAAAACACATCACTAAGTATTTCATGCTAAACATCAGTGCTATATATTACTGTATTTAATATACCAAAAATTTGATTAAAAAGTCAGAACTTTGTTCCCAAAAATGTTAATTTAAAAAATCCACATTTCTTGATCAAGGTGGGAGAAACAAGAACATTCGAGTTGGGAAAGGTACAGAGATTGTTTATTATTGTATAGAGCCAATGAAGCTGACTTAAAATATTGTTTGGTGTTGATGGTTCCTTTTAAAGCAGATCTCTCGAGGGAGGTTTCTTGATGTTGGTGAGGGGCTCTTAATGCAAGGAATTTGACATGACCTTTCCTTCTTTGAATTGAACATGAATGCCTTCCATATTCCCAGGTGCTGTATAACCCCTACAGATTTAGTGCTTTAATGTAAATCTAATATTAATAAAGGCAGGAAAAATATCAGAACAGGGAAGATAAGAGATCATTTACTGCCTGCACAAAACCAGTAAAGCATTTAAACTAGTACTGGAAACTCCTTAAAGTACTGTACTTTGAATTTAGTCTCTGGAGCGAGCAAATCCAAGATAGATACACATTAATCTATACATAGACGGTACTTGAGGGCCTAATGTAAAGTAGACCCAGTAAAAAGCAAAGGCACCATGGGCACAATAAGATAACAGTATTTCAGCATCTGTGGCCCAAGGTTATTCATCCTGCTACGAGAAGATATCAGAAATATTGTTGGAACAAGTGTAAAAGTTTTCAAGATAAAACTGGACCACTACCTCTGAAATGCCAAATCAGTCATACTGTAATGGCTATGTAGATCATTGGACTGCCAACAGCAACAGCCTACACTTCATCACATTTGAATTGCCCAGAACTTGTACCATCAGTGCATGAAGGGTCAATAAATGTATTGTTTGTTAGAGGAAAGAATGAACTAGGGGCACACAGCCCCCCCTCAAGTGTTGTTAATGGTGTGTACATATGTCATCACTCTACCTCCCAGTTTAGTTTTTCTTATGTTACTCTGCCAAATGCATTTACTCTTCATATATGAGTCATTCAGTGTAAGTGTAATTTTTTGTTTGGTACAATTTGGTTAAGAAAAGTTTATTTTTAAAATCAAGTTTTGGAGAAAATTTTCATATTACCTTTAATTTTATTTTTTGATCAAGTATGCTGGTGTATCGTATGAAAATGCTCACCATAATGTGTTATACGTATTATTCTGCCACTTGTTTCCTCTTTAAAAAAAAAAAAATTCTTAAGATGGTTAACAGATGGGCCTGTTTTATATCTTTTCTCTTTGAGGGTATTCATCTGACTGTGACATTTGGTTTATAGGTCTAAAATTGGGAGTACTCAGTGGAATTCATTTGCTGTGCAAAATTATTACTTTGTCTCATATAATTAAGGTGGAAATTGTATTTATTGGTAAATAATAGTAGATGAGTGGCTGCAAAGTTTGACTTTAAGAGCAATGTAATAAATTTTTTTATTTATAATTCAGGAGGTACCGTCGCCAGGTAGTAGCCCCTCATTCGTAACAGTGAAGCGGTCGATGGCAGATACTTCCCGCCTATTGTTATGTGCAATGATGTTTTCGGTCCTTGTTTTCAACCCCACAGCCATCTTCACCAAACATTTTGTACACAGCAATTCTTTGCCATATGATGAAGTTCCTGGAAGAACAATTCTTGAGATGGGACCAATTGAAAGTAAGTTGCTTCTTTTATTTTTCCAAAATGTGCAGTATATTGGCATTCATTGTATGTATATTTTTAATGCCATCTAAAAATTTGTTTAAAGGATGTAATTGTGAAAATTTGGTTGATAATACTGTTATCTAATTTCAGGTAACTTCTCCATTCAGAGTGTTCTGTATTCCTCCTTTATGGTGTCGATGGTTAATTTTGTCATAGCTGCCATGTTTCTTGTTAGAATATTTGTCTATGGGGAACCAGTCACGAGGAGAAAGTCAAGTATAGCAGAGATATTTTGGCGTCATCGTAAACAAGCAGACGTTGACATGGCCAAGGTAATAAATACACTTAAGTGAAATTAATTCTAAAGCAAATTTTGAAATTAAAATATATTTTGCTGAAATTCTGTCACAAACATTAATATAGAAGAAAATATAATAAATGCATAATTTATTTTTTAAGAAAGGCTAGTGGTAAGCTTTGCACAAGGAAAAGCCACACTTAATGAATAGTTTTTTTGACTTACTTTGTCAGACCAGATTCTACCAATTACTGTAACCAAGAGTAAAACTAGTACTGTTATTGTGTACATGGAGTAGTATATTAATTTGCATTACTGCTCTTGAATAGACAAAATGAACAGGTTGACAATAGAAAAAACCTGGCCAGGAGAGCCTAAAGGAGGGGGTGAGGATGTCGCAGTTTAGATGGTCATATAAACTGTAATGTCAGCACACTTCTGGTAAGACAATGATTGAATGAATGATGGTGAATGCATTAAAAGAGTAAACAGTTCAGAGATATATACATTTACAGCTGCATTAAATTAAATGGGTAGGAAAATATGCTTGATTGTAAGAATTTTTTTCTTTTTTACATCATCTGTCATCACTTATAGGGCAAGGTGACCCAAAAATTAAAACACTTTTAAGAAATCATTTAAAAAATTAATTCAAGTAAATTTAATGTTTTTTTATTAATTATGTATAAAAATTATTTTTAGATAATTGGGTTATGGAAGTCAGTTTTGTTTAAAATTTTGTCAATACAGTGGAACCCCAGTTTTTGTACAGCCCAGCTTGCATATAAAACCACAGTTATTCTCTATAAAATGTATTTTTTGTCAATACTTTTGGGTGTCTGGAACAGATTAAGGGGATTTACATTATTTCTTATGGGAAATATTATCAAACAATACATTTTATGGAGAATAACTGGTTTTACATGCAAGCTGGGGCTTATGAAAACTGGGGTTCCACTGTAGTTTTGACAAACTGGCTTTATTCTGGGGGAAACCACATAACTGGAAACAACCTGGCATTTCTTTGTCCTGTCTCTGCCCTCCTCTTGTACATATACTGGCTCCCTCTCCTTCATGTGTTAGTTTGACTTGTTAATGATCCAAGTCGGACTGAAACGTCATCAGAAAGTTTTTCTTTTACATGCAGGTTATTTGTGTATTGCATTTCTTTACCTGAGCAAAATGTACCATTAATTAAATTTAGCATAGTACAGTGGTACCTCGAGTTACGAGCTTAATTCGTTTCAGAAGGCTGTTTGAGTACCGATACCTAACGAATTTGTTCCCATAAGGAATAATATAAATTAGATTAATCTGTTTCATACCCCCAAAATTACACTTACAAAAGCACTTACAGAAATACACTTATATAATTGTTCGAGTTGGGAGCTGCTCGTAAGTCGAGGTACCACTGTATAGGTACAGTAATTACATGAAAGTACATATGCTCATTTACTTTTTTACAGGGTAACTACAGCAGTGCCTGCCAGCAGTATGGATTATCTTTAATGGCTGTGGGGCGACCTTTACCTAGCACATTATTGGAGAGGGTATTTTCAGTCCTATGGCAAGGAATTCGACAGGTTTTACAACGCCTTTACCTGGGACGCTGGCTTGCAAAATATGCCGGTGGTCTTTTTCTTGAGCCGTGAGTATTATGCTCATACTTTCTTACAAAATTATAAATGGTTAAAATAAGTAGAGATAAAAATGATTAACACTTACTTTTTTGTACTGTTCTGTAAATTACATTTATTGCATTGTACTAAAGTAGAAAAGGTTTGACAATTGAGGATTATTTTAGTTTTGTATAAAATCAGCATTTAACCCTTAAACTGTCCAAACGTGGATCTACGTTATCATTGCCAGCGCTCCAAATATTTTGAAAACAAAAAATTAAATGAATAAGGCAATATTCTACACGTAATGAGATAAAAAATTTTTTTTTAGAATCAGTACTTACCGATATAAGCCTGCGAAGTTGGCGCTGAGTGCTCAGGTGGCGGCAACATGGAGCGCTGCCATTTGCACAAATGTTAGATTTATCGTTTTTTTTTTTTTTCAATTCTTTTGTAATTTTTGTAGTTTTTATGTTATGATAATTATGTTTTGTTGCAGATCTTTTGATTTCATAGCCAGTTGTTGTTGAGACACAAATGTTTGGTATATAATTAGTAATCATACTGTCACAAACACACATGTTCACACATACTATTGTCTACAACTATATACAAGGTATTTACATGTCCCAGTTATGTTTCTAGAACTCCAGCATTGTATGATACTCCATGAAGCATGGATTCATACAGTGCTACCCCACATTGCTGACACATGAATCGTGTGTCCTTTCGCAGATGGGGTCGCCTTGTGGTGTTAGCACGCACAACATACTTTTTCTGAGAATACTTCTTTTTTGGGGTAGATGGTATCTGTATCAGGCAGTGACAGTTAGGGAGTATTTGCTCTGGCACTTTTCCCTGTGGTTGTGGTTGGGGGGCAGGTACAGGTGTGGTATTATACTTTTTCAGTACAGTAGACCCCTCATATTACACAGTAGTTACGTTCCTTAAAATGCCGTATTAGATAAATCCGTGTTATATAAACTGAAGAACTTGTGGGAAAATAGGGTTACGTTCTGGGACACCCCTCCCCCCCAAGCCAAACAACTTTTTTTTTTTTTAGATATCCAGGTCTTACAAAAATAAAAATGATAATGTTTTTGTTTCTTAAGACTACAAATCCAACAGAAATAATATTATTTACCTTAAATTGTATTGGAGTGTGCATAAATTCTGTAATGGATCTCTGGCTTATATTACACCTCCTAATTTCCACACTCCATACGTTCTGCATAATATTTACACCACACATTGCCCTTAGACAGGACATCTCCACTGCCTCCAACCGCCTCTTCGCTGCAGCATTTGCAACCCATGCTTCACACCCATATAAGAGTGTTGGTACCTCTATACTTTCGTACATTCACTTCTTTGCCTCCATGGATAACGTTTTTTGTCTCCACAGATACCTCAATACACCACTCACTTTTTTTCCTTCATCAATTCTATGGTTAACCTCATCCTTCATAAGCCCATCCGCTGACAAGTCAACTCCCAAATATCTGAAAACATTCACTTCTTCCATACTCCCTCTCTCCAATGTGATATCCAATTTTTCTTTATCTAAATCGTTTGATACCCTCATCATCTTACTCTTATCTATGTTCACTTTCAACTTTCTACCTTTACACACCCTCCCAAACTCGTCCACTAACCTCTGCAACTTTTCTTTAGAATCTCCTATAAGAAACTATACCACGGGTGGGGTTCGAACCCGCGGTCAGAGAGTCAACTCCCATTTTGTATTTGATTCCCCATAATTTAATCCCACCCCTCTCCCCAACACCCTAGCATTTACTTCTTTTACAACCCCATCTATAAATATATTAAACATGTTATGGTTTAATAACAAATAATGAACAAACAAAACACTCACCACTCATAAGGTTAGGCAAACGAACTCTGACGACTTGTGATGATGATGACAATGACGATGATGATGGTGATGATAGTTAGCCATGCAGTTACTGATGACAGTTGAATGGAGGTGATTATATGGAGTGTAACTGCATGACATGATGAGTCTAGTGTGTGGATTCTAACTCTTCATTGCCGACATCGCTAAAGTCAGAGTTAGCAACGGAGTCAGATTCTGCCACAGGTTGAGGTTCAGGTGAGGCGGTAGGGGTAGTGGCAGGCTTTCTTGTGAACATTGTGATGGGCAACTGAGACCGTTTCCTCTTCATATCTACAAACAGTTTTATAGGAAATTATGCTCCTATCAACGTCACTCATCACCTTCAAAGCCCTCAACATCGATGGGTCTGTGTCGTAAAAAAATTGTTTGAGCTGTGCTGTCATTCTCATCGCTTGCTCTAGTTTTTCAAGGGCTTAAGGTTGATTGGCCTCAGCAACACTCCTCTTCATCCTCACTCTCTGCCTGCACAAACTCCAACAATTCATCATCATTTAGGCCCATGTTCTTCAACCAGTTCTCTCATTTCACCCTCCTGCATTTGCTCGAACCCTTGAGGACCAAATCCAACAAAATCACACACACACACGAACAGTAATTGGACATTACCGACGCAAAGAGTAACTGGACAATGACTGAGTGAGTGGGGGACTAGCAGGCTGCCAGTTGAGGGGGTAAGAGGGAGGGTAGTAGGAATGCGGCAGGAAGCATTTTCCTGTACTGTTTTTCCTGCATTTGTTTGGTAAATATGATTGGGCGGCTGGGAATTCGCAAATGTTCAAAGCTCGCGAAAGTGGAGGGCTAGCTGTACATTCATTGGTGTCCCTGTTCACTCTGTACCATCTCGTTTCTCTGGATGGTTGACACGTCACGTCTCGTTTGTCATGTCACGTCAGTGCCATGATGTCATTGACATGATGTCAGTGAACCTTGGCATGTGTTTTCTATTTCTTCTCACTGTTCTACATGTATCAGTATTGTTCACAGAGAAAATGAGCGAGCATAGGGCTTTTATACCAGTTGTCTGTGTACTGTGTACAATGTATGACCCTTGCCAAGGTATGGCTCCATCATCTTGCAAACATCACCAGAAATGCCCAACATCCACCTGGTATCATAGTGTATTTTTCCCTGTGTAGATAATGACATCGAACACAACACCAGTCTCAGTCACACATAACAAAGAGTTTTATACCAAAGCGATTATGTTTGCTTGGTATATATTGTTTGAATGACAGTCATCCCTTGAACAGAATCAAGGATAAAAGTAGGCACTGAATTTTTGCTTTAGATACATAAACACTTCCCCGATTTTGTATAGTAGGCCATTTCTGTCAGGCATATTCCTGTCTTGAGAAGTGCAACATTCGTAGCAACAGAGTGAATGTTGCAGGTAAGGGGGTCACGGAAGGCTAGAGTACTGACGAAGTAGTTTGTGGACCAGTACTGTGCTATATTGTGCTTATACGTATGTGGCATAAGCATGACAGTGCCAAGGAATAAATGCATTTCGGCCACAGTTGTATCTTTCCACTTGTGCAGCCGTGATGATTCTGCAACCTCTGTGTTGTCCATTATATAGCGGTAGTAATTGTTCATCTGGATGACAATCAAGTTTATTTTAGGGTCATCAAAGTATAGTTGGAAATAGTCTAACTCTGTAGACTCATTCGTGATAGGACACTCTGGCAGGATGCCACTTCCACTGGCATCAAAATTGCAAGGATGGGGCATGAATTGTGTACTTTCTGTCCAGCTCCATTCACAGTCTGGTGGTGCAGGGTGGACTTGGGGCATGGGGCGTGGGTGATCCGGGACGGGAGTGGAGGCAGGTTGAGGGGGTGCCGGGCTGTCCTTTGTCTGCCCACCCACCGTGCCATACAGCCCAGGCACAATGCCACCCACCACCACCACCTCTTCCTCCATCCCTGCATATTCTCCTTCATGATCAGTATCACTATCAGTGGCCGGGGTTTTCGATTGTGACCTCCCACAACCCTTGGGGACTGCATATGGCACACTGCCTGAACGTAGGCAACAATGCCTAAAGGTACGCTTCACTGGGGAAAATTTATATCACTGTGACTCGACGAATCCTCTAAGGGCATAAAATCAATCTCATTGTCACTTATATCACTTTCACTATCACCAAAACTGCAGGAAAATGATAATTTCCACTTGGTTAGTTGCCTTTGAGTAGTAACACTGGCCACCCCAGAGGTGCTGGACTGAGGGTCTGGTGTGGCCACACTGTCCACACCAGAAGTGATGGGCTGAGGGTCATCTGGGTTATCATCAATATTTTAACTAATTCCTTGATCATTAGTGACCACATCGGTCTCAAATCCACTAAACTCGCATTCTATATCACTTTCCTTGAATAAGGGAGTGTTAATACGACGAGGCGTGAGTGAATCATGGGGCTTTGCCATGATGTTGATCCAAGATGGTGCTAAAACTAACTGGTGCTACCATGCGGTAGTACGGGTCCCCGATTTTTTTCATACTGCACACACTGAGTGTGCAGACCCATTCTCTGGTGTTTAGGCCGCTCAGGTCTATTGCGCCAAATTTGAAGGTAGGAAAAATAAAACATTGATCTACGTTTGGAGCGCTAGCAGTAACAATGTAGATCTACGTTTGGACAGTTTAAGGGTTAATGACATGGATTTATAACAAAACAAATGTACATTTGACTAGCAAATTACACATTTAGAATTTTTTTTTTTTATCATGATCTGGTAATACATTAGTAGGACACATAGCTTAGGAGGGAAATCCCAGCTAGGAAATTTTATGCCTTCACCATAAATACAGGAAGTGTCAACAGTTTGTACCTACTTGCAGGGAAATGAACCTTGCAAAAATGAAAAAAAAAGAGAGAAAAAAAAGCGAAGTATGGGACACTATCTACAGAAAATGGAAACAGAAGACTCACGAAATCGTACTAACATGATTGCAAACAAACCACTTAACCCTCTAACACAGAGTTGCTGGGGATTTCCTATTCAGTCAAAAGATGGAGGTACATGCAAGCAACCCAATGGCATCTTTGGTTTTGGTGAGGTTTAGTAGATCAATATACTTTCCATAATAAACTTTTCCTGGGTAGTAGGTTGGTAGACAGCAACCACCCATGGAGGTATTACCATCCTGCCAAGTAAATGTAAAATGGAAACCTGTAATTGTTTTACATGATGGTAGGATTGCTGGTGCCTTTTTTCTGTCTCATAAACATGTAAGATTTCAGCTATGTCTTGTTAATTCTACTTACACTTAGGTCACACTACACATTCATTTTTTTTTTTTATTAACACATCGGCTGATTCCCACCAAGGCAGGGTGGCCTGAAAAAGAAAAACTTTCATCATCATTCACTCCATCACTGTCTTGCCAGAGGGGTGCTTTACACTACAGTTATAAAACTGCAACATTAACACCCCTCCTTCAGAGTGCAGACACTGTACTTCCCATCTCCAGGACTCAAGTCCGGCCTGCCGGTTTCCCTGAATCCCTTCATAAATGTTACTTTGCTCACACTCCAACAGCACGTCAAGTATTAAAAACCATTTGTCTCCATTCACTCCTATCAAATACGCACACGCATGCTTGCTGGAAATCCAAGCCCCTCGCACACAAAACCTCTTTTACCCCCTCCCTCCAACCTTTC
This sequence comes from Cherax destructor, assembly GCA_009830355.1. NCBI lineage: Eukaryota > Metazoa > Arthropoda > Malacostraca > Decapoda > Parastacidae > Cherax > Cherax destructor. The sequence continues at coordinate 21,744 of WNWK01011895.1, read as the reverse complement.
CTAGGCCGACCCCTACCCTGCCTTCCCTCCACTACAGATTTATACACTCTCGAGGTCATTCTGTTTCGTTCCATTCTCTCTACATGTCCGAACCACCTCAACAACCCCTCCTCAGCCCTCTGGATAATAGTTTTGGTAATCCCGCACCTCCTCCTAATTTCCAAACTCCGAATTCTCTGCATTATATTCACACCACACATTGACCTCAGACATGACATCTCCACTGCCTCCAGCCTTCTCCTCGTTGCCACATTCATCACCCATGCTTCACACCCATATAAGAGTGTTGGTATAACTATACTCTCATACATTCCCCTCTTAGCTTCCATGGACAAAGTTCTTTGTCTCCACAGACTCCGAAGTGCACCACTCACCCTTTTCCCCTCATCAATTCTATGATTCACCTCATCCTTCATAGACCCATCTGCTGACATGTCCACTCCCAAATATCTGAATACATTCACCTCCTCCATACTCTCTCCCTCCAATCTGATATCCAATCTTTCATCACCTAATCTTTTTGTTATCCTCATCACCTTACTCTTTTCTATATTCACTTTCAATTTTCTTCTTTTACATACCTTACCAAATTCATCCACCAACCTCTGCAACTTCTCTTCAGAATCTCCCAAAAGCACAGTGTCATCAGCAAAAAGCAACTGTGACAACTCCCACTTTGTATTTGATTCTTTGTCTTTTAACCCCAAACCTCTTGCCAAGACCCTCGCATTCACTTCTCTTACAACCCCATCTATAAATATATTGAACAACCACGGTGACATCACACATCCCTGTCTAAGGCCTACTTTTACCGAGAAATAATCTCCCTCTCTCCTACACACACTAACCTGAGCCTCACTATCCTCATAAAAGCTCTTCACTGCTTTCAGTAACCAACCTCCTATTCCATACACCTGCAACATCTGCCACATTGCCCCCCTATCCACCCTATCATACGCCTTTTCCAAATCCATAAATGCCACAAAAACCTCTTTACCCTTATCCAAATACTGTTCACCTATATGTTTTACTGCAAACACTTGGTCTACACACCTTTCCTAAAGCCACCTTGTTCATCTGCTATTCTGCTCTCCGTCTTACTCTTCTTTCTTCTTCTTTCAACACGTCGGCCGTTTCCCACCAAGGCGGGGTGGCCCAAAAGGAAAAACGAAAGTTTCTCCTTTTACATTTAGTAATATACACAGAAGGGGTTACTAGCCCCTTGCTCCCGGCATTTTAATCGCCTCTTACGACACGCATGGCTTACGGAGGAAGAATTCTGTTCCACTTCCCCATGGAGATAAGAGGAAATAAGAACAAGAACTAGTAAGAAAATAGAAGAAAACCCAGAGGGGTGTGTATATATATATGCTTGTACATGAATGTCTAGTGTGACCTAAGTGTAAGTAGAAGTAACAAGACATACCTGAAATCATGCATGTTTATGAGACAGAAAAGACACCAGCAATCCTACCATCATGTAAAACAAATACAGGCTTTCGTTTTACACTCACTTGGCAGGACGGTAGTACCTCCCTGGGCGGCTGCTGTCTACCAACCTACTACCTAGGACTCAACAGACTTCTTCCCCTATAATTTTTGCACTCTCTTTTGTCCCCTTTGCCTTTATACAAAGGAACAATACACGCTCATGTACAAGCATATATATACACACCCCTCTGGGTTTTCTTCTATTTTCTTACTAGTTCTTGTTCTGATTTCCTCTATCTCCATGGGGAAGTGGAACAGAATTCTTCCTCCATAAGCCATGCGTGTCGTAAGAGGCGACTAAAATGCCAGGAGCAAGGGGCTAGTAACCCCTTCTCCTGTATATATTACTAAATGTAAAAGGAGAAACTTTCGTTTTTCCTTTAGGGCCACCCCGCTTCGGTGGGAAACGGCCGACGTGCTGAAAGAAAGAAAGAAAGAAAAAGGATTGCTGGTGTCTTTTTTCTGTCTCATAAACATGCCAGATTTCAGGTACGTTCTGCTACTTCTACTTACACTACACATGCATGTACAAGCATATATATACACACCCCTCTGGGTTTTCTTCTGTTTTCTTACTAGTTCTTGTTTATTTCCTCTTATCTCCATGGGGAAGTGGAACAGAATTCTTCCTCCGTAAGCCATACGTGTCGTAAGAGGTGACTAACATGCCGGGAGGAAGGGTCTAGTAACTCCTTCTCCTGTATACATTGCTAAAGTTAAAATGAGAAACTTTCGTTTTTCTTTTTGGGCCACCCTGCCTCTGAGATACGGCCGTTTTATTGAAAGAGGAAGAATAAACTTTTATTATATTTTGGCAATGATTAAATTATAATTTAGATTCCTTTCAACAGAGTTGTTCGTGAAGAGATCCAAGAGTGCATGTGTGAGTGTGCGCATGTGTATCATAGATTGCACAAATTACATCTCATGGGACATACACCGGATTCATCATCACATCTCCTTGGTCTCTATCTAGCTCTAGCCGCCATCAACCTAGCAGAGTGTGGACAAGTTGCAGGTAATCTTCAGTGTTTGACTTCATGGAATTAACCCTTTGGGGGTCGACAGGCCTTCTCGGAAACACGTTCTCAGGGTCGAAATTTTTTTGGAAAATAATAATAATAATTTTTTCTTATGAAATGATAGAGAATCTTTTTCCAATCATAACACCAAAATTATGAAATTTGAATGAAAACTTACGGAATTATGCTCTCGCGAAGTTATCGGTCTCGAAGATGTTTACGCGTCAGCGATTTCGCCCACTTTGAGCCCTATTTTTGGCCAATTCCAATGTTCCAGTCCACTAAAATCATAGCTATTTCGCTAGAACTCCATTTCTTCTATCGATTGAGTACAAGAAACCGCCTATTTACCAATTTCAACTACCCAAAATAGTGGTCAGAAAATGGCAATTTGGCCAATTTCACAAATTTCAAACGATGCCAATTTCAAAATAGGGTCCAGAATAAACAAGGCAGACATTCCTGGCACTAAAATAACATCTTCTCTGTTCATTAGTCACGTCTCCAGGCCCCGTTTACATTACTTTTGCTTTCCATTTTGAATTTGTATTCTCACAAAAAATAGAAGATTTACTGTTATGTATACAACTGCATCATCGTAAAAATGGTATAAATAATATCAGTGCCCTTCTGCAAGAATATTAGACTCGCCAGTTGATGTGTATTGGACTCATGGTGTGATTTGTTTACTCTTGAACATCGGCAAAAATCGAACATTTTCGCTACTTTGAGCTCAATTTCAAGGTACTTGTCATTGTCAAACCAATCAAAAACATCTCTACTTCTGTAATATATCTTCCATTCTATCAAATGAGACCAAGAAAACGAGAATACATCAATAAATACCATACGAAAATAGACTGCAAAGTCGCTGTTTTAAACAAAAAAACTGTTGGAGTTTTTTTTCTCATTATGCGGTGTGTGCTGCAGGATTTTTTTTATACTGTGCACACTGACCACACAGACCCATTCTTTCATATGTAGGCCTACCAGCCGTTTCCCGCTTAATTTGAGGCCACTAGAATTTACGTGTACTAGTATGGCACCGACCCCTGCTCGTAAAATGTACTAGTACGGCACCGACCCCGAAAGGGTTAATATATTCTATTTTTGTATGCTAGAGAGTTTCCCCCCTCACTTTATGTAAAATTGTTATTGTGTGATGTCCCATTTCTATCAGCAATTCCCTATATGATGTTTACTAGCCATATGCCTCACGGTAATAACACGATTGCAAAAAAAAAAAAAAAAATGGGTGGGGTTTGAACCCATGGTGAGTCCTAAAACTCCAGGCCAGTGCGTAAACCACTTGGCCAACTGGCTGAGTGCCTTACAAGTGCAGTATTAATGAGTGCCTTATACAGTAAGTCCTAAAACAAGATTGGCTGTGATTGTGTTGAGTAAAGATGAAGTACTTTACAGTGGACTCCCGGTTTACGTTCACCTCCAAACTCGAACAATTATGTAAGTGGTTTTGTAAGTGTATTTTTGGGGGTCTAAAAGGACTAATCTAATTTACATTATTCCTTATGGGAACAAATTCGTTTCGTAACGGTACTTGAACAGCATTCTGGAACGAATTAATGACGTAAACCGGGGGTCCACTGTTTATATTTGGTAATATCTTTAATCATTCTATTGATCTTGCAGGTGGAGAAATGGCAGAAATGTTGGTAACATCTGCTCTCAGAGCTAAAGAATCTCTTCCAGAACGCTGGCGCATCATCGCCCGTATGTTGTTAGCACAGGCTAAACAGAAGGTTTCCAAGACTGACAAATCTGGGTTTTCTTCCCTTAACTGGTTGTTTACACCATCTGGCAAACGGTTCTTTGTTTCACACAAATGGTCTTATGATGCTCACCGTGAGTCTATGTTCAGCCAACTTACAGATAAAGCTGATCCATTAGCTTATCTGCTGCTGTTATACAGGTTGGTGGTGAAACTTTCAAGAGTTTTATAAAATAATTCAACCATTTAATTAACCAAATGTTAATAAGATTGATTTAAATATTCTCCCCCTAAAGATGCCCTTTTAACATATTCCATCATTTTTTTTTTTCCAACAAACCAGCCATATCCCACCGAGGCAGGGTTACCTAAAAAGAAAAACGAAAGTTTCTTTTTTTAAATTTAGTAATTTATACAGGAGAAGGGGTTACTAGACCCTTGCTTTTGGCATTTTAGTTGCCTCTTACGACACACATGGCTTATGTTGGAAGAATTTTGTTCCACTTCCCCATGGAGATAAACAAGAACTAGTAAGAAAATAAAAGAAAACCCAGAGGGGTGTGTAGATGTGTACTTGTACATGCATGTGTAGTGTGACCTAAGCATAAGTAGAAGTAGCAAGACGTAACTGAACTCTTGCATGTTTATGAGACAGAAAAAGACACCAGCAATCCTACCATCATGTAAAACAATTGCAAGTTTCTGTTGTACATTCACTTGACAGGACGGTAGTACCTCCCAGGGTGGTTGCTGTCTACCAACTTACTACCTAGGTCCATTGTTCTTATGCTCTGTTTATGTAAAGCATTTTTTTTTTTTTTTAACCTAATTGCCTTTCCCCTCTCCTTAGGTTTATACACATTGCTTTTGTGGGGGAGGTGGGGGGTTAGAACATTCCCAGTTGTAAAGGCACACTAGGGATGATTGACCCCTTTCAGTGTCGCGACCCCTGCTCACAATCATGCTCTCATAGCCGAAGAATTAAACAAAAATGAAATGATAGAGAATCTTTTTCTGAAGGTAATGAAACCATAAGTACCAAATTTAATGGAAAATTTATGGAATTATGTTCTCGCAAAGTTAGAGGTTTTGGCAATATTTGTGCATTGGCAGTTTCACCCACTTTACGCTCTATTTTTGGTCAATTCCATTGTTCCAATTGACCAAACCCATAGCTATTTCACTAGTATTCCTTCTATTGAGTGAGTACAAGAAAATGCCCGTTTACCTATTTCAACTACCCAATAAAGTGATCAGAAATTGGTAATTTGGCCAATTTCACACAAAATTCAACAAGTGCCAATTTCAAAATAGGGTCCAGAATATACAATGTAGACATTCCTGGTACTAAATAAACATTTCCTCTGCTCCTTAGTCGAATCTCCAGGCCCCTTTTACATTACGCTTGCTTTTCATCTTGAATTTTTATTCACACATTATTTATACAATTATTACAATAATGCAGACTACTGCATTATTGTAATAATTGTATAAATAATGTCTGCATTTGTAAATGCATATTAGGCTGGCCAGTTGGACGCGTATTGGACAAGTGATGTCATTTGTGTACTCTGGAATATCGGCAAAAATCAAATATTTTCACTACTTTGAGCTCAATTTCAAGCTACGTTCAGTCCTGAAAAATCATCTCTATTTCTGTAATATATCTTCCATTCTATCAAATGAGACAAAGAAACCGAGAATACAACCTTAAAAACCTTACAAAAATACAATACTAAGCCGTTGTTTTAAACCAAAAACAGTCACAGTTTTTTATTATTATGCACTGCATGCTGCAGGTTTTTTTTTATATGGTGCACACTTACTGCATAGACCCATTCTCTCATATCTAGGCCCAAATTTATCGCTCACAGCTCATCTGAGTAAGCTGAGCTCATGGCATCATACTACAGGACCAACACTGGCTTCAAAACTGTGATACAATGGAACCAACACCATATTCTGTATTTTATTCAGCTTGAATTAATTTGTATGTTGGTTGACAAAGCAATTCTGATTAATATTATATACTCTGATGTATATTATTTTAGGAAATATAGGTAGTAGGTTGGTAGTCAGCAACCACCCAGGGAGGTACTTCCGTCCTGCCAAGTGAGTGTAAAACGAAAGCCTGTATTTGTTTTACATGATGGTAGGATTGCTGGTGTCTTTTTTCTGTCTCATAAACATGCAAGATTTCAGGTACGTCTTGCTACTTCTACTTACACTTAGGTCACGCTACGCAAACATTTTTTTATTTTTTATTAACACATCGGCCGATTCCCACCAAGGCAGGGTGGCCCGAAAAAGAAAAACTTTCATCATCATTCACTCCATCACTGTCTTGCCAGAAGGGTGCTTTACACTACAGTTATAAAACTGCAACATTAACACCCCTCCTTCAGAGTGCCGGCACTGTACTTCCCATCTCCAGAACTCAAGTCCTGCCTGCCGGTTTCCCTGAATCCCTTCATAAATGTTACTTTGCTCACACTCCAACAGCACGTCAAGTATTAAAAACCATATGCCTCCATTCACTCCTATCAAATACGCTCACACATGCTTGCTGGAAGTCCAAGCCCTCGCACACAAAACTTCCTTACCCCCTCCCTCCAACCTTCCTAGGCCGACCCCTACCCCGCCTTCCCTCCACTACAGATTTATACACTCTCGAGTCACTCTGTCTCGCTCCATTCTCTCTACATGTCCAAACCACCTCAACAACCCTCCTCAGCTCTCTGAACAATCGTTTGGTAATCCGCACCTCCTCCTAATTTCCAAACTCCGAATTCTCTGCATTATATTCACACCACACATTGACCTCAGACATGACATCTCCACTGCCTCCAGCCTTCTCCTCGTTGCAACATTCATCACCCATGCTTCACACCCATATAAGAGCGTTATATAACTATACTCTCATACATTCCCTCTTTACTTCCATGGACAAGGTTCTTTGTCTCCCACAGACTCCGAAGTGCTCCACTCACCCTTTTCCCCTCATCAATTCTATGATTCACCTCATCCTTCATAGACCCATCCTGACATGTCCACTCCAAATATCTGAATACATTCACCTCCTCCATACTCTCTCCCTCCAATCTGATATCCAATCTTTCGTCACCTATTCTTTTGTTATCCTCATCACCTTACTCTTTCCTATATTCACTTTCAATTTTCTTTTTTACACACCCACCAAATTCATCCACCAACCTCTGCAGCTTCTCTTCAGAATCCCCCAAAAAGCACAGTGTCATCAGCAAAAGCAACTGTGAACTCCCACTTTGTATTTGCTTCTTTATCTTTTAGCCCAACACCTTTGCAAGACCCGCATTCATTTCTCTTAAACCCCATCTATAAATATATTGAACAACCACGGTGACATCACACATCCTGTTAAGGCCCACTTTTACTGAAATAGTCCCTTCCCTCCTACACACTCTAACCTGAGCCTCACTATCCTCATAAAACTCTTCACTGCTTTCAGTAACCTTCCTCCTATTCCATACACCTGCAACATCTGCCACATTGCCCCCATCTACCCTATCATACGCCTTTTCCAAATCCATAAATGCCACAAAAACATCTTTACCCTTATCCAAAACTGTTCACCTATATGTTTCACTGTAAACACTTGGTCTACACACCCCCTACCTTTCCTAAAGCCCCCTTGTTCATCTGCTATCCTGCTTTCTGTTTTACTCTTAATTCTTTCAAACATATACACGTTTATGTATACACACACATCTGAGTTTTCTTTGATTTTATCTTAATAGTTCTTGTTCTTATTGCTTTTCCTTTCATATCCATGGGGAAGTGGAATAAGAATCTTTCCTCCGTAAGCCATCGTGTTGTAAAAGTCAACTAAAATGCCGGAACAATGGGCTAGTAACCCCTTTTCCTGTATAGCTTACTAAAAAGAAAAGAAGAAAACCGTCAAAGTGGGACGGTTGAATGTGCGTGGATGTTGTGCGAATGATAAGAAAGAGATGATTGTAGATGTTATGAATGAAAAAAAGCTGGATGTCCTGTCTTTAAGTGAGACAAAGCTGAAGGGGGTAGGAGAGTTTCAGTGGGGAGAAATAAATGGGATTAGGTCAGGGTTTCATATAGAGTTAGAGCTAAAGAAGGAGTAGCAATAATGTTGAATAATCAGTTATGGCAGGTAAGAAGGAATATAAATGTATAAATTCAAGGATTATGTGGAGTAAAATAAGGTTGGATGTGAAAGTGGGTTATAGTAAGTGTTTATGCACCTGGAGAAGAGAAGTGTAGAGGAGAGAGAGAGATTTTGGGAAATGTTGATCGAGTGTGTGGGGAGTTTTGAACCAAGTGAGAGTAATTGTGGTTGGGGATCTTAATGCTAAAGTGGGTAAAAATGTTGTGGAGGGAGTAGTAGGTAAATTTGGGGTGCCAGGGTAAATGTAAATGGGGAACCATTAATTGAGCTATGTGTAGAAAGAGGTTTGGTAATAAGTAATACATATTTTATGAACGAGGATAAATAAATATACAAGGTATGATATAGCATGTAAGGAAAGTAGTTTGTTGGATTATGTATTGGTGGATAAAGGTTGATGGGTAAGCTTCAGGATGTAAATGTTTATAGAGGGGCGGATATATCGGATCATTATTTGGTTGTAGCTACAGTTTGAGTAAAAGGTAGATGGGACAAAAAGAAAATGACAACAGCAAGTAAGAGAGAGGTAAAAGTGTATAAACTAAGGGAGGAGGAAGTTAGGGTGAGATATAAGCACTATTGGCAGAAAGGTGGGCTAGTGCAAGTATGAGTAGTGGGGGTTGAAGAGAGTTGGGAAAGTTTTAAAAATGCAGTATTAGAATGTGAGGCAGAAGTTTGTGGCTATAGGAGGGGGTCAGGAGGAAAGAGGAGTGAGTGGTAGAATGAAGAAGTAAAGGGTGTGATAAAAGAGAAAAAGGTAGCTTATGAGAGGTTTTACAAAACAGAAATGTTAATAGAAGAGCAGAGTATATGGAGAGTAAAAGAAAGGTGAAGAGAGGGTGAGAGAGTGCAAAAGAAGAGCGGATGAAAGAATGGAGAGGCTCTGTCAAGAAATTTTGCTGAAAACAAAAAAAATTTTGGAGCGAGATAAACAAGGTAAGAAAGCCTAGGGACGAATGGATTTGCAGTTAAAAACAGAGTAGGGAGTTAGTAGAGGGAGCTGGAGGTATTGGGTAGATGGTGGGAATATTTTTAGGAACTTTTAAATGTCGATGAAAAAAGGGGGGCGGTAATTTCATGTACTGGCCAGGGAGGTAAACATCGTTTAGGAGTGAAGAAGAGCAGGATGTGAGTGTGGGGGGGGTGCTGAGGCATTACGTAGAATGAAAGGGGTAAAGCAGCTGGAACTGACGGGATCATGACAGAAATGTTAAAAGCAGGGGGGGTATAGG